>VYZT01041075.1:14055-36811 GCA_013400735.1 Pomatostomus ruficeps
CCCTTGATTTCAAACTTTTGCCAATTCGGAGGGAAGGGGGTTACATTCTCCTATTCTAAAGGAGGCTTCTGCCTTCTTCAGCAAATACCTGTCTTTGAAAATCAGGACACCCATGGATTGCTGTTGTACATCTACAGGTAGTAAGGAGGATCCAGGCACTGCATCTTGAATGATGGGATGTCAGTCCTGCTTTATGGCTCTGGGTGATTCATGCCATTTTCAGCATTTATACGGCACACTTCAGGGGAATTAGAGCTCCCCAGTGTAACTATCTGCTTTATTCCCTTGGTTCTGTGTGGTTTTTAATTGTGATCTGAGCACTGTGTATGTTCAATAAGCCTTTGTAAAGGCATGCTGCTCCTCACTAGTATGCGCACAGGGGCCAAGGCAGCACCCATGGATGGGGCAATCTTTATTGCTATCTGTGTAATTGTAAAAAGTTTGTCTCTCTGAGATAGGAAGGACCTTTTAATTTATTTTTCCTGCTGTTTTCTGGAACTACTCACTTGGATGCTTAGGCACAAGATGAGATGAGGGAGCAGTGTGTGCCTCACACAGCTTTTATGTCATGTCGCAGCTTGTGAAGGGGCCACCCAATGTGTGTGTGCAGCACACCTGGCGTGGCAGTGGTGAAGGGCTGCATGAGCCCTCTGGCCAGCCCTATCCCCATCTCCACCAAGCCCTCCTGTGTGGGCTGCCCACCCCCAGCACCGTGGTGAGGATGGAACCTTGGGCCGCAGGAACCCCCTGTGGGCACTGCATGTGAGCCTAAAGAAGTATCATCCTGGAAAATGGGGCAGATTCACTTTGTGGTTTGGCCAAATAATTTTCTTTCCTGTCAGTTTATTGAAAAATGACTGGGAAGAGGAAAACAAAATAAAAAGGCTCATCTTCTTTTAATATTACCCGTGGAGGTTTAATCAGTCATGCTTTTTTTGGGCCCTTATTTCTTGCCTTGTGATCTGCCATCTAATTCAATTTTTCATTCCTGCTGCACAAAATGTCTTTCTACAATTTCCAATATCCAGCTTCATTTATCCCGTTTAGAAGAAATGTAGCTTTTTATAGCATGCTTTTTTCTCTCCAGCTTCTGTGAAGCCATGGGTGAGAAAGTGTCAAGCCTGAGGTAAAAAATTAGATTTAAAGCCCCTAATGGAGGTCTACTATGTGAGTCTCCATCTGTACCTGACTCCTGGGAGATTCTGGTCCAGAATGAGATTGAAAGTCTGTGTGGATGGCAGCCGGTGTGACAGCAGACATCACCTGCAGGAGGCTGTGGGGGGGGGGCCTTACCTGCCTTGTCTTCATTGAGACTGTGCTACTCCCCTTGTGGGGCATTAGCAGCAGCTTCTTTCCCTGTGTTTCTTTCCTTTTATAATCCCTCTCTCAAACTAATGATCTTTCTGGCCCTCTTTTAGCCCCTCTCCTTTGATCAGGGAAGTGTTTAAGAAATAAACACTTTTTCACTTCTCTAGTTGTTCTTATACAGTCATGTCTAGACTCGTTTTAATCTGGGTCTTGCCAGGGGGCTTTCCCTGCCAGAGGGTCTTCTCTGCTGCCTTATTGAGCTCCTTTGTGCTGCTGCAAGGCCTTTTCTTGATTTTTCTCAGTGCAGACTTTGCTACTGATGAGATGCTCTTTTTTGGGGAACATGCAGTTCTCTGTATCTGCCTATTATAATTTAATTCCTGTTATCCAAGGGATCTTTTTCTAGTAACAAATTTTTTTTTGTGCTTCTTCCCTGGAATGGCTGCCTTTAGAATTGGTAATCTTGCAGCCTCTTTGAGTTGACTTTGTTGATTTTGGAGGCTCCTCTTCCATTGAATATCGCAATATTTGGGCAATAGGTGGTGGTTATCCACACTTTAAGTTCCTCTTTATTCCTAGAGACCACATTCCTCCTAAAATGGCTTGTGTCTGTTTAGCAATTTCTGCACTGGTGTCCCAGTGTTCCAACTCTTCCTCTAACCCTTGTCATTGCTACATATTCAATTTTTTAAATTCAGGACTCCACTTTTGGTAATTTTAGCATCAACCAAATGTTTTGTGCTTCTAGATGAAAGTATAACTTTGTCATTCTTTCTTCTGCATTTCATTTGTCTCTGGGTGGTGTGAGAAAGTGTGATAGAGTCATGTTATAAATTGCTATTTTAAGGCCTCCTTTGAAGAATGCAATTCTCATTGTTTAGATTCCTTTGCTCCCCTCTGGGAAGTGGTCTCTGGTTTTCCAGCCAACTCACAAGAATGCTAACTCTTACTTAAGAAAAAATTACGTAAGTAATTAGGAGTCTATTTACTTGATCTGATTTTTACCCTGATCCTTAGAGTTCCATAAAATGTATTGGAAAATCTAACTGGAGGACAGCAAAGGTAAGGGGTAAAGGCAATATGGGCTAGGGAGACATGAGAGATTTTTCTGGGCTACTTTACATAAAGTTTGATTCTTAGCTTTTGTGGTGAGTGAGGGGAAAATGGATGCACTAAGAGTGTTACAAAATAATTCAGTAACTATAAATAAAGGTCCACATAGTCTCTGTTAAGCGATTTGAGAAGAGCTGTGAGAAAAGCAAGCTTTTGTGTTGGTGAAATTTCTTAGGATGGTATCAAGCCTACTCCTTTGACACTGCGATTTAGAGTGTGCCTAGAACACTCTGGGCTTGGGAGGCTTGGTAGGATTTTTTTTATTTTGCTTCTTGGGTATCATTTTCATTTATTTAAACCTCAAATAAAGAAGGTTTATTGTTTTGTGATTTTAATTGGTGGAGTGCTTTTAAATCACTGAAAGGATTTGAGAGGGGTGACTTTCTGATGGGCTTGTTAAAATAGTAGTTGGACCTACTTCTTTCCATTGCTTTCTTGTAGAAAAGGTTATGGATTAAATCTGATAAAAAGGAAAATTTATTAATGTGCACAGTCTTCTTTTAGCCTATTGAAATTTGGGATTGCAGAGCAACTTTGAGCAACTGTATCTAAGCTAAGCACAAAGCATGCAGTTTCCCCAGACTATCTCAGAATTATTTTGTCTTCATTTTTATGTTCTTTAGTAGTTACCATTTAGCCATCTGTCAAGTGAGTATCTGTGAGTAAAGGATTTTCAGAAAAAGCAAACTTTCGGGGGTTTGCTTTTATGATGCCAGTCTGCAGGGACCATCACCACGAGCATGTAGCACAAATCCTCACTTTTATCAGTTTTGCAGTATTTCCACTTTGGAAGTCTCAGTGCTGTCACAGGTCTGAAGTAGCAATTGCTGCAATATGTAATTGCCTTGTTTTTTCTCTGCATAGGGCAGAAACATGAGAAGCTCTCAATGAGAAAGAAGATACCGGAGCAATGCAGAGGGAATTAATACTAACAGGCTGTGTTGGGAAAGCATGTAACAGTTATGGCTTGCCAATATTCACTGCATTGCTCCAGTTCAAAAATCTGCTAAATTGAATTAGCAAGGAGTTATTGATTAAATGTTTAATCTGGGTCTTTCTGGTTCTTTAAAGCCTATCCAATTAATAAAGTGAGATTGAAAGTGAAATTATGACTAACTTTTCTCAGGATAAATCCACTTGTTAACATTTTAAGAGAACTAGGGTGGGGTTTTTATGGTGATAGAGGGTGTAGTACACTGACTTTCAGAAAAAACTTTAGCCATTTTGTCTAGATAATCCCCCTACAGAGTATCTAGGTAATTATTTGATGGTGTGGTGGTAAAGAGACTGCTGAGACACTGAACTGGATAGGCAGAGAGGGATTAATTAGTCCCAGCTTGCTTTTTTGGAGGAGACTGTCTTATTCTTAAGGGTCTAATTCTAAAAGCATCTGTCATGAAAATTGAAGTAAGGACTGGAAGCTGCTAATCAGCAACTTTGCTGACTGGCTAAATTATTTTAGTATAATACTGCGTATTTCTTCTGCAGAATATTCTTCCCAAAGTACCTTGCTGCTTCAAAATTAATTTTTGTTGCAAAAATGACTGGTTAATACATTTGTTATTTTAAGATGAGTTTCTGTAATAACTGTGGAAGGCTTGTGTATTGGAATATTGAACAAGGCTTACACAAGACAAGTTGTCACTACCAGAACACAAAGTTGTCATGTAATTAACTTATTAGTGTTTAGGTTTCCAGGTCATGTCTCTGCAGGCACAGACTGCAGCCTCACCTTTAGTCATTTCAGGCTTTCTGTGGCTTTGTGAAAATATCAAGGCAGTAGTTCATATTCAGGTTGTGTTTTCAAGGTTGTACGCAGGAATTACTTTTCTTGTTAAACGTTCTGGAGAAGGTAGGAATTAGTTTTGCAGCAATTGCCAAGGAGCATTCATATATAATTCCTGAGGAATTTGTATCTTATTGCTAAGGGAGTTCTGTGGTTTCTTACACATGCTTTAATATCGATCTTTCCATGGTGGGGCAAATAGGTATAGGACATATTAAATAGGAAGGTGCATGATATCTGACGTATCTTTCTGACTCTGAGATTTGGAATGCAGATACCAGAGGTGGACTAAGCACTAGGTGCAAGTTAAACCTCACAGATCCACATGCCATGCTAAAGAAAATGGGGAGAAGGCAGCGAGCTTGAAGGATTCCAAACCCCTTGGTGTGTGCTGCATGAACTGTTCAAAGTGGTGTGAAATTCCACAGTGCTTGACAGCTTAAGTGATGATCCTTGCCCAAACCTCAGGCTAACAGCATTTGCAGTCCCAATTAATTGCTCCTTATGGTCCAGCTGTCAAAGCTGCCACTTGCCTGTGGCATGATCCCGTAGTATCCCTGCCTGAGCCAAGGAACTGAAGCTACAGAATTATCTGGGTGCATTTGCAGCAAAGGTGACTTCTCTCTTTTGGAATTGCTTTCATGTCCAACTACCCACTTCTGCCTTATCTGAACAGTTATTGCATTTCAGCCATTCACTTTAAAGCTGCTCCTTTTTTTTCCTATTTAAGAAGCTTAGAATGCAGCCTAGAAAAGATTACTTGATTTATGTGGTGCACTGAACCAACCTGAAATAAAGGACTTCTGTTTAATCCAAAATCAAGGCTTTTGCTGTGCAGATAAAGGAATAGGTAGTTTATTTCTTGCTCTGATGCTAAAAATTCAACAATCACAACTCTCTCTTGCTTTGTTTTAATGTATTGTAACAGTTTAGTTGAATAAAACCATCTCATCACTGCATGTGTTCAGCAGCACTTTGTGTGTAAGAGCAGCATTTTATTTTTGCTGGGTTTTGTGTCCCTCAGCAAGAGAAGTGAGATCAGATTACAGATAGTACCTGTGTAACTCTGCTGCCTGAGTCCCATTCACTTGCTTCAGAAACCCACCATAAATACTGGGATCTGCTGTGTCCCTTGGGATGCTGAGGACATGTAACGAGGATGGTACATGAGGATGGAGTGAGATTAGACGTGTAATTTGCTGTGAAGTGATGGGACTGGGATTGTGTTTTTAGGGATGAAAAGGTGCAGCAGGAAAACAGGGAAGTGGACAGTGGACTGGCTTTCTTGCTCACTTAAGGTCCAGCATGCATGTGAGAGCTGCTGCTGTTGCAAATTGTCCTCGTAGCATTCACGGCGCAAAGTTACAAAATCCTAAACTAGTTACACATGAGCTTTTGTCCACTTGCCAGCAAGATCATTAAATTTTCATGTCCACCTGGCAAAGGAAGTTCAGCTTGCGTGATAAACACCATCTGCAGATAATGTCATACCTGACCTCTTAACAAATTCTTGAACTTGCACTCCCCAGCAGTGTGTATTTTAAAAAGCTCTTTTGGCCAAGTGTCAGCATAACACTGCTGTTACTTAATTTAAAAAGAGTTAATTAGGCTGATGCCATATTGATGAGTGTATTAGAAAGGCATGCACATTGGGCAAAGTGTATGGCAGCATTGTACATCAACTTTGTTCTTCTGTTCTTTGCTGGTTAAAACAAGGGTTTGACTCTTGTTAACCTTCCTTCTGTTATCATTTTCCTGGTGGTTTCCTTTTTTCTTTAATATCTCTCTTTTCCTGTGCCTGCAGTAGTTACACATGTGGTTTGGGTGGTGTTTTGGGTTTGTATGGCCAGGTTTTGGTAGCAGGGTGGGTACAGGGGTAGCAGTAGGTACAGCTTCTGTGGGAAGCTGCCAAAACGTTTCCTTGTGTTGGGTAGAGCCAATGCCAGCTGGCTCCAGGATGGATGTGCTGCTGGCCAAGGCTGAGCCAATCAGGAATGATAGTAATGCCCTGTGCTAACATATTTAAAAAGGAGAGAAAAGTTCCTGTGCAGTTGTAATTGCAGCCAAAGAAGAGCTGGGTGAGATCATGTGAGAGGAGCAACTCTGCAGACACCAAGGTCAGTGGAAGAGGAGGGAAGGAGGTGCCTCTGGTGCCAGAGCTGAGATTCCCCTGCAGACCATAGTGAGGCAGCTGTGCCCCTGCAGCCCATGGAGGACCACAGGGATGCAAAGATCCACCTGCAGCCCCTGGAGAAGGTCCACACTGGAGCAGGTGAATGCCCAAGAGAAGGCTGTGAATCCGTCAGAGGCCTGTCCTGGAGCAGGGTCCTTCAGGGATCTGTAGACCTGTGGAGAGAGGAACCTATGCTGGAGCAGGTTTCCTGGCAGGACTTGCAGACCCACAGTGGAACAGGCTGTTCTTGAAGGACAGCACCCTGTGGAAGAGTGAATCACATTGGAGAAGTTTGCAGAGAACTGTCTCTGTGTGAGGGGCCCCACATTGGAGCAGAAGGACTCTTCTCCCTGAGCAGTGGCAGAAACAACATGTGATGAACAGACCATAACCCCCACTCCCCATCTCCCTGTGCCAAAGTGGGTGTCTGATTGACCACAGACATTGCTTTCATGTGTCTGGGTGTCTTGCATCCATGTTTTGCAAGACATGTAGTTCTACTTGAAGATTTATTATCATTTCTGTAACTCTTGCTCTACAGCATGCTAAAATCATGGATGTCTTTTAATTGTACCCCAAGGCCTTTGACTCTCATTTTTGGAGAAATTTCCACTTTGTGTTGGTTTGATCACCTTGCAGATAGGTATTAGTGAAATTTATAGAAGGTGGTAGCAGATTTGGTGAGGGAACGTACTGTGACTCAAAGATGTGAGCTCTCTTTATTATTTATATTAATATTGGTGGTTTGAGAGCAGTTTGCCAATGTATTTGTGGGGGAGATAAAAGTCATGTCCTGCAGTTCTGGCTGCCATCTCTCAGTACAGCCATAGCTGGGCGCCAGGTGCTGCAGCACTGCGTGATGCCGGCTGCCTCCCTCCATAGTGTGCCAGTCTCACGCCAACTGAAAGGGGAAGATCGGAAGTCAGGAGCTGTGTCCTTATGTGACACTGCAAGTCAAACAGGGAACAGGAACAAAATCTGGGTTGCTGACAACACATATGATGTTTTAGGTGCCTTTTTTTCTTATAATGGGTTTCAAAAGCTTAGTTGTAGGAGCTTTTAAAATGCATAAAATAGAGGGTGTTATCTCTTCTTCTCTAGTAAAGTTCCTTTGATTAGTACCTTTGCCTTGTCAGAATGCTGAATATAACTCAAACCTTGAAGTCCAGGAAATGATGAGGTAAGGGCTAGCACAGATCTTAGTTCTGCCAAGGAACTGATTATACACATTGGAACAGCCTAGTAACATTAGTATTTAAAATAAGCAGGTATGAAAAATTGAGAAAGTATATTTTTGTTTGCATTTTCAGCTTTTATTGTATACGCCCTGTCTTCAAGTAGCTGGGTGATACTTTAGCAAAGGAAAGCAGAGCTGTTAGCTCACGGCAAGTGCTGCCTTTGGGGAACAAGTGTACCTTTATAAGGGTGGGATTTGCTAGGTTCCAATGTTAGTAATAAGCAAGGTTTCTTCTCACGTGCACTGCCAGTGATGTGATGAGATGCAATGTGACAGTCAGTTGTTTGTGGGTACAATGAGATGTCACAGAATGAAGGAATCCTCAGATCAAAGGAGGAGGATTTGTAACATTTAGTGCAGCTGAGAACATTTTAAAATGTACAGCAGGAACATGTGCTGTAGCTCGTTTGCTTTAGATGACTAACACAAAATTGGATGTGGCCCATGGTGGCTGTGCTTTCTTCCTAGGGGGGTTGTAGTGTTCATAAGATGGAAATAAAATGTTCTCAAAGAATGTTTCAGCCACATTTCGGGGCTTATATTACCTTAACCTCTTATTTCCAATTTAAATTGTGAGGATTTTGCTACCCTTCACATTTTTGAATAATGTTCCCCTGCTTACTATAAGGTCTTCTGTCACTTTGTACATTAATTACATTGAATAAATATTTTTTTGGTACTGTCATGCAACAGATTTTCTTTATTAGGGCAGGGAAGGCATGTGTATATGAGTCTAGCAATATGGCCTTCCCCTGGGATACAGGGGACCCAGATTTTAATTCCTTTGACGTGAAAGACAGGAACAGGCATACTGTTCAAATCAGAGTTAATTTTGTATTCATCTACTACTCTGTCTCAGGCAGGGCCAGTGCTAGGTGAATAAGGTATAAACAGCTCAGGAACAGTACTTTGGTCTTTCCAGCTTTTTGATGTCTGCCTCTTTATGTTAAGTAATGCTTGATGTGCTTTTCGTACATAAATTCTTTTAATGGGAGATCAGATCTGTCATGTCTCAGAAGGTAGACTCAGTTCCTTTCATACAATAAAAAGGGAAATATGTATGTGAGGCTGCATAATACCACCGTATTCAGAGGCTGGGGCATGAGGGGGACTGCAAGTGAGTGATAAATCTAACAGAGAGTATGATGGGTGGTTTCTGTAAGAAATGCTGTGACTTCATAGTTGAAAAGTCTGAAAAACCATAGACACCTTTCTTAAGCCTGAAGGCAGTCCAATACTGCAGTTACACCTTTCACTGACTACCACTTACCTAAGTATTTTTTGTGGAGCTTGTTCAAAGGAGCATTGTGGAAAGAGGAGAATCCCAGTGAGGTTCTGGAAGCTGCAGCCTCACAGTGTCTCTGTGAGTTAAGCTGTCAGTGGTTTATTTTCCTTTCATTGTGTTTGGTTCCATTTTCTCTGAGGGAGGTGAAGACTCTGCAGGGAAACAGAGCCCTTCCCACATACTAAACATTGTCTGAAGCAATCTCAGATCCAATATACAAGTGCATCATGGCCTCCCTGACCTGTGGTGGCTGTCCTGTGAGACAGCCTACAGGTTGTCTAGCATCAGATGCCCAGCTGCCTTTGACCCTTTCTCTTTTAGTGCCTCACATCACTTGGCACAGCTACAATTAAACCCTTAATAATGTTTTCATTTTTGCTTTTCCAGTGGGACACTGGGTGTGAGCAAATTGCAGAGTAAGCTGAGCCAGTAAAGGAGTTCTGGAATATTTGCAGTCATTCTTTTGGAAAGAAGAGACCTGAGCTCCCTGGGATTTGCTGGGTCTGGGAAGCACTTGACAATGTTAGCTTAAAGCCTTTCCTCCCCTGCAATACTCTCCTTCCTTCCTTTTGTCACACAACCTTCCCCGGCTATCTCTACAAAAAGGCTTTCATGCAATCTGGCCTGTCAGCTGTTGCTTTTGTGCATTGTGCTGGATCTGGGATAAAGCATAAGCTCTTCAATTCTGGTGCTGTACAGTGTGGTGTGAATGCTGATGGTGCTCTGGTTAAGAATAAAACAACCAAGCAAACTTACTATTAACAAAAACTAAGCAGATGTGAGAACAGTGAGTTCCTAGAAGTAGTTGCATTTTTAAAGATTTTCCTTTTCTTTCCCCATTCAAAGCTGTTCACCTTGGTATTTTCACTATGGAAAACTGCGTTGTTAGGAAACAGACTTGTGTGTAGACCTCAGTATTACAAGATTTGTCTTCAAAAAGCCAATTAGTGCTTGAGGTAGAAGCTAATCTTCTTCACAAGTGTAATTTCCATCCTTTGCCTTACAATCAGCATCAACCAACCACACTGCAGAACATCACCCTGAGAAAGAGCAAGTACTGGTCTGTTTCTGTACATCTTTTCTATATGTTTCTATTTCTAAAGGTTTTTCCCACTAACCAAACGTGTGTCAGTGTGACCACTGTGTGAAGACAGAACAATCTGCTGCAGCAGAACTCCTTCAGGGAGATAGCTTAATCAGCCCCAGGGTGAGTTCTTAAGTAAAGGAGGTGAGAAGCTGTAGAAAAGCACAGAAAAGACAGATGTGAAATCTTTAGAAAGAGGAATGTTACTTACCTTGTAGAGGGGAGCAATTCTATTACATGCTGCAAGCATAAAAATAAAGCAATTCTGTTGTGCATTGTGAGCCATAAGTTGAGCATCCATCCCAAATTCTTTCACTGTAATGAGTAGTTAGAAATCAAACTCACATGGATCTCCAAAATATGGAACAAAAAAAACCCACCTGTGCTGTAATCACCAGGGTGTTGACAGAACCTCCCCAGTTCAGATCAGTACTAAGACCATGATCCATCCTCTTGAGAAATGTTTTGTACATTAGTTTGCTTGGGTTTTACCCAGTACCCTCTTGGTTTAGGTATGAATTAGCAAGGCAATATTGCACTGTGAATAAATGTAACATGTTCTCTGTCTGCAGTTCTATTTTCAACCTTTTAGAACTGACTACCAGTATCAGTATGGGCACTAAGCATCTGTACTTGTAGCAGCCTATGTATCTAATTTTGAGAAGGGCCAAAAGCTGCAGTTACGGCACCATGTGATGCAAAAATTACGATACTCCAGCTCTAGCTGTAATGAGCACGCTGTTGTGTTGTATCAGTCTTTGGAAGCAGAGGGGAGGAGAAAATAGAAAATTGAGGGCCGTCGAGCTGAAGACAAAAGTCGATGCACGCATTGACCTCTGTGTATTTTTTCTTCATTGACAGGTTGATGACGCCTGGAAGTGAAATTCGGTTTGTGCACAAGCACATGGGCCTGGTGCCAGGCTGGGGAGGAGCTGCCCGGCTGGTGCGGATCGTGGGCAGCGGGGCAGCGCTGCAGCTGCTGGGCGGGGCTGTCCGGGTGGACCCCGAGAGAGCGCTGCGCCTGGGGCTCTCCGCGGAGACACTGCCGTCCTCAGACGAGAGCACAGCGCTAGGAGAGGCCCGAGCCTGGCTCAGTCACTACACAGAGGGTCCGGCCAGTGTGGTTCGGGCTGTGAAAAAGGTGGTGACAGCCGGAAGAGAGCTCCCACTGGAAGGTGCCCTAAGGACAGAGAAGGACATTTTCGGAACTGTATGGGGTGGGCCTGCCAATTTGCAGGCATTGGTTAGAAGACCAAAACATAAATGATGGTTTATGCGTAAGAAATGGGCTTCACCTTTTTGCAAACAAAGCTTTCAGTAAAGCAGCCATTAAACAGAATCATTTAAAGACTTGTTCATTGAAAATGGCATTAACATTCATGCCATTTAGGTCAGGCAGACATTTTTGGTGTGCAGCCGGAGAGAAATCCCAGGCAGATTCTCTACTGTCCTAATCACCCACTGAATGGAGACTAGTGAAATTAGTATGTAAAGGTAAATAGTGTGCTGAAAATAGAACTATAAGTCATTTGGAATGAGGCGGAAGATTATTTTATTTGGTGTTAATGTGGGGTTTTTAACTGGTATGGAAATTAATTACTTGAAAGTTATGAGGTTTATTCATTTGCAGAACAGGTGCATCGAAAGCTGCAAAATATAAGTTCCCCCACATGAGACCAGCGTCTTTAAGTAGCTTGGAAAAGATGATAACTAGTGAGAGGATAGCTCTTTTTTTCATCTCTAGTTAGTTCTTCGTAAGTATCCTTGGATACTTCAATTTTAGTGGTGCTTTTACAGAAGAAGCTTTAAGTTAGTGAGAAGCTTCTAGCATTCATTCACAGACACTGATTCAGGTTTTTAAATGTACTTTGGTGTCTTCTCACTGCTCAAGGAATCAACTACCTACACATGTATCTGCACATTCCCATATCCTGTACCTGTGCAAAGCTGCTGACCTGGTTCTTTATACAGAGGCTAGTTGAAATCTTGGAAGGCCATGAGGTATCATGCCCCAAAATGGCTTGTCCTTAAGTGACTGGGTGATGGGAGTACTTCAGCATTCTGGTAAGATGTGTGGGGATATGTCTATGTCTTTCTTCAATGCATTTTTACATATTTGGACTGACTAGAAGATTTGGAACTCAGTCTCCCTGACAGCGACTGTGCAAGTAATTGGATAACTCAGTGGGGAAAGTTTTCCCTTTAGAAATTAGAAACTGACACAGAGTGCGTGCTTTAAAAATAAACATCTGTGAGAGCAAAACCATACAGACATATCTGTGACTGAGTTTCCTGTCCTGTTGGTTAGGAAGCTCTGGGCTGTGTGCCACTGATGTGCATTCTTGCTCTGACCAGGCATAACTAGCTCTAGATCATGGAACAGCTTCCCTTAAGAAAAGAAGACGGTATCTTGGATGGAAATCCATGTTACAATTTCTACAGTGTGGCAGGATTCTTGAGTTTTAGACCGCGAGGTAACTACATATGTTTGAGGATTTGAGGACAAATCAGTGTTGGGAATTAGGCTTGGACTGCCTGTTAAGATTCTGCAGGTTTAGAGCAGATTCTGTGGTCTGCTGGGAATGTTCTACTGTATGGTTTTCACAGAAATGAATATAGCCTGAAGCAACCAAGAGAAATGCTGAAGAAAGGGATGTTGTTTTGAGTTGGCACCTCAGAGAATATAAGGAACTTGCCTCCACCCTGTTGATCCTGGACCTTTGCCTTAATATCTGAAGCACTAATGGAGGAAGATTTCAAATGTCTCTTCTCCAAAAATAAAGTTCAATTTTTACTTTCAGGTTGGCGAAGAGACAGGAATGAGAACATGGGGAGAGTAGTTTTGATTCGTGCCTTTCTCCCCCCTCCCCATCCCTTTTTATCCAGTAGCTCAGTTGTTACTCCCGGGTAGCTGGATTCTTTCCCATGCCCTAAAGAAGTCCAAACCTACTACTTCACAAGTGTGAATGTTTTAGTGTAGTCAGGCAGCACTTGACTTTAGTAATGAAGCTGTTCTGCTTTTCATGAAGTTTCTCAAGACTGGTGAGGGACTGCAGCATCACTGAACCTTCAAGGCACACTCCAGTCCATACTCATCCAGCTTTTTGAAGCAATAGCACATTGCTTCAATGTTGTGAGTCAAAAGAAAAAACCCCATGTTTAAAGGGCAACTCTTACGTCTTTGCTTTTAGTAGGAATGAATGTGCCATTACTAATACTGTTAATATGTTTTTAAAATTGGTGTGAAAATTACTTAGAACCTGAGCAAAGTGTATTTTTTTTTAGTGTATTAGGCTCATAAGTGTATTCTGTGTACTGGGTGATAGAAATTTGAGAGGGAGGAAATTGTAGGACAAAGGCAGAATCTGGTTTCTTTCACATTTTGAACCAGATCTTTGCTGGCAGGAAGTGAGTGGTAAGTACACCTGTGGGGGATCTCTTTGCATTTTGATTTATAGACAACGAGCTTACTTCTCATTTCAACAAATGTATTTCCCTAGCCACCCTCTCTGACCTGTATCGAAGGCCAATGTTTGCTACTAAGGAAACAGGACAAATAATTAACTAGTACAGAGCAAGATACATTCAGAAGAGTTTCAGAAAGGGTTCTGGAAACCCATTTTGTTGGTATCATAAATATACCATAGATACAGACCATTCTGAAGATCTTTACAGGTTTTGATCAAGGATTTTGTGAGTAGTCCAACACGACATTCTCTGGTTTCTTTCCTTCTAAAAGGAAGTAGAGGCCTTAATACAAAAACCAGCCCAACTAAATTACCATGAGTGCTAGGATGAGAGCGCCAGACAGAGATGAAATGGAATGCCATTTTACCCATTTGAAAGCTAAATGCTTTATTTCACAGAATACTTTCTTATCATTGTAAAGTAACAAATACCTTTCACAAGCAGTTGATAAGCATTTGTATTTTCTTTACAATTATGAAAGATGTCAAGCTTCATCTCAGGGGTTTTTTCTCTCTTCAGAAATAGCTTAAAAACAAGCACCAAATGCACAAAATAAATTAGAAACATCAGAATTGATAGTTCCAGTCTCCTAATTAAATAGCATGCCAGCGTTTATACTTCGTAGGGGCTAATTTGCCAGCTTCCTCCTCAGCAAACTAAGTTTCCTATTACATTGTGCAATGTCTGTCTTGTTTTCCCTCTGTGTACTGGGACGAGCCAAGGGTTTACTGGGGGTGTGGATTCTGTACCAAGCTTGTAAAGGTTGAATACTGGAGATCACTTTTAGCAATACAGATACTTCTATCTTATTTGCTGCTGACAGAATTATATTTACCAAGTGGTGAATCTAGATAAGCAAGGTGTTCTTGCAGAATGCTTGGTTCACTATCTGATTTATATTTTTTTTAGCCATGACATAGGATTCCTGTATCTGTGGTCATCTGTTCTGGAAATGATGAGATGCTGTAGGTATTCCAGTATTTAAATTTCCTTTTTCATTTTCCTTCTGCTACATTGTGCGTTTCTCTGGCTATGCTGTACAAGTTGAAAATCATTTAGTGCTGGAATTACAGTCGACCACATAATGCAGTGTGGCTGTGGCTTTGCTAAAATAGAGAACACATTTCCTACTGAAAGTAATGGTTTAAATATAAGATGGGAATTATCAGTTACTACTTTTTGCTAGCTTGATCTGGGGAGTGCATTTGCCACTCTGATGACTGGCTATTAAGCTCTCACCAGACTTGCTTTAACTAATTTTAGCATTTCACAGCTGCAGCCAGCCAGCAGGAGCCAAAAGCAGCATCATGGGCGTGGAGCTGAACTCTCTACTTGGGTGAAAAACCCCCAGGGTAATCACTGATGGAATTATTTGTAGACAGTTTGGGCTGAAAATCCTAAAATTAAGGATATAGTGAGTCATGTTCCTATATTTTGCTTCCTTTTTTGAACCTGTACTCTCACATGAAGTAAAGTGTGTGCACATAGCTGAAGTGTTCTTAGCGAAGGCTTTTAGAGCACCAAGTCAGACTTTGGTTAGAGCCAATGTACACTAACTCAAACCAGAGAAATAAGACAGCTAGCAACTAACAGAGAAAAAAGCATTCCATCCAGTTTCCTTCCAAAGTCCACGTAATTGGCTTATTTCCTTATGGGACTGGAAGATGACAGTAAAAATCTGTGATCGAGAGTGAAGGAAATCTTCCTTATTCCATCCTAGTCTCATCTGCACTTTCCTGACCCACTGATCTCACCTGTAGGCAGAGGAGAGGGGGCACAGACATGTCATCCATCATTACAATAAGAAGAATATTACAGAAGTTTAAATCTACCATTTTTAAAAATCAGCCCTTTTAACTCCCTTCAAATGGTTGTTTGCCTAAAGCAACTTTTATCTTAAGGTCAGTAGCACCTATGTATCAGCTACTGTCCCTTTCTATTCTAGGATACATATACTAAGAATTGGAGTTTAATTAGCTTTATTTTAAAGACTGAGTCCAGAATAAAATAATACCATTTCTCAATCTGAAAAAATGTGAAGAAACTGCCCGAGACAGAAAAGACAATTTGTGTTTCTCAAGATCTGGCTTCTAACATTCAGAAGTCCGTAGAAATGTAGCTCTAGGATTTCTAATACAAGCACAAAACTACTCTTTCTGTGCTGCCACATTTTGCTATAAACAGATAAACAGCACTATAGTCCTTAGTATCCATGTCCTTTGTTATAGGGTCTACTTTGGTAACTTACACTATTTTATTTCAACATTAAAATAAGGCTGTGTGTGACTCTTCTGCCTGCCATCAACAGGGAAGTGAGTTAATCAGCTCTTCAGGTGTCTGTGTGCATATTAAGCTTGCAACTCATGATTTTTCAGTAAAAGACAATACTCCTACAGCGTTGTGTTTGAGAGACAGCCAGCCAGGGATGTGAGGACTTCAGGATGCCACTCAGAACTAGTTCTCCCTTTTGGTAAACGTGGGAAGCTGTTTTATGATAATTTTCTTTGCAATTCCTTCAGTGAAGTTCAATTAAACTGGAAACATATCTGAGATGGTTACTGATAAAATGTAGTTTTATTAAATTATAAATTCTGTAACAAAAATGAGACAGATCAAGAAAGATCTCAAAAAACAAAACTACAAGGACTAGATGGCAAAGCCAGCAAAAAAGCCATGGAGAGTGTAAAGGTAAGGATTTGCAACACAAGTTAACAGCATTTTTACATTTCCACTGAAAGAAGGTAAATGATTGCTCTTGTCTAGTAAAAACACATTTTAACTCCAAACTCACATCTATTTTCTCACATTAAATTAAGCATCCTGCTCATACCCAACACCTTGCCTGATTCCACATAGCTTTAGTGTTCTTTTCATACATCAATCCATGCAGAAAGTAGTAAGACACTTAATGCAACAGTCAGATAATGAAGACTAATCAAGTTGTACAGTAGCCAAACTGTACAACGTTGGCCAAAAAGGGATATAGTATCTTCAAGGGGAAAATGCTACAAAATAAACACAAGACATTTCCAAGAAAACTGGGCATTGCTAAACAGCTTTCAAACCATTAACACAACAACCCAGTTTCCTCAAGAGTCTTCCAGCTGAGACATGTTAAGAGACTTAAGTTAAAACAGACCAAATCTGTTTCTCCCCTTCACCCCACCCTCCCACCAAACACGCTGCTAGGTTTGAGTGCAATGCCAGTGTGGACAGAAAATTTACAGAAAATTACAACTGAGTATTTTTTCTCGCATGGCTCTAGATTTAAACTTCAGTGACTGTGCACTGTCCATCTGGCCTTCTAGATCTTACACTTGTGTTTGCCATCCCACCCCCTGCCCCTGGTCTATCCGCCCCTGGCTGGCTCACACCGGCACTCAAGTGTCTCTGCTGACCAGAGGACAGGCGCTGCTGAAGGTGGGCAGACATGTCCTCGCTGTCGCTGCTGGCATCTGATTCCGTCTCCTCAACAGAGGTGTCGGGGGCTGGCACCCTACCGGAAGATGAAGATTCATGGTCTTCTTCTCCCTCTCCCCTGTGACTCCTTTCAGCCATACTGTCTCCATTTATTTGCAAGTGGGCAAAAGAGTTCTCTAGAGAATTGCTTGCATCAGGCGATGGCGTTGAAGGGCTCACGAGCTGCCCATCCAGTGCTGGCAGGGGCCTCACAGAAATGGACGCTAGAGGCTGCACAGCTGCAGCCCCTGGAGTCAGTGTGCTGTCCGCACCATCAGCAGAGCTCTCCCGTGCCAGGCTGACAGTGTTGGTGTCACAGTCCAGCCTCAGCCCAGCCACTCCCTTCTTTGGTATATCTATTATGTCCCGTTTTATTTTTCTGCGACGTCCATGCTCATTTCTCCTATACTGAACCATATTTTCAAGATCTGCTACGTATAAAAACCCAGCAATTAGCATTTCAGTGCTCTTTTTACCCTTGGAAAAGGCATCTTCCAGCTCTCTGCTGGTACGTTCATCATACTGCCACCAGCCATTTCTACCTTCATAGTACCAAGCATATTCTCCATTGCCTCTGCTTGCTGCTTTGAGTTCTTCGGGTGACAATAAGGTTGGCTTGTCAAGAAAATCCTCAGGAATCTCCTGCCGGCAGAGCGCGCATCGTTTCCCAAGCCAAGAAGCTCCCTTCACACACAGATAGCAGAAGACGTGTTTACAGGGCAGACTTACTGGATGGACACATGTTTGCAGACAGATAGCGCATTCAGGGACTTGCAGGGAAGGTGCTGTGTTGGTACATGACTCATTTGTCTTCCTGTTTGTGGGAAGCATGTTGATCGAATGATCTATTTCGCCACAGCCAGCCATCCTGCAGAGGATCAAAGACATTTAAATCAGTTTGTTGTGTCAACTTAAACTGTAGTTACTGTTTCCTGAGGTGACAGACTAAATCGAGTACTGGGAAAATTTCTTTTGCTAATCACCAATCTTTTATCTGTTTAATTTTCAGCATGTTAACATACCAAGTTAGAAAATAAATTTTGGAACTTCCTCTGTTCATTCTCTGAAGTAGTGTGGATTAATGAACCTTCAGCCAACCAGTTACTTTGGTGCCTCCTCAGGAAATTGAAAGAAATCATGGTTCTTTCCTCAAGAGATGCTGTGGCTGCAAATTGAACTTAAACAATCTCTCTTCAGACTACAGGTGATCATCTGTTTGATTAAGGGACTGCCTAAACAGTATCTCGGACTAGGTTTACACAGTAGAAAACACACCTGACAGCAGCACCCAGCTGAAGAACTCCCGCACTCCGTTTCTTAGTTCCCATGCCCATGGTACACTATCACTCAAACTGAGCTCAGAACAACCACAGGGCTGCAGAAAGAACTGGATTTGAAACTGAGGTGGCCTTTTCCATAGGTACCTTGGATTCCTTTTTTTTAAACATCAAGTGAACTCCCTGATATATGCAAGTGCCTCTCGAAAGGAATCACTGCAGACCAGCAGAAGCAGCAGTGTATTGCAGAAGACACACAGCTCTAACTTGACTGGCTTCTGAAGTCATTGCCTTTACTTTCTCTGGCCACATCTTATTTCTGTTATTAAAGATGATTTTGTAACTGTAAGAGAATGGGGAATGCAAAACTGCATCACTTTGACATTGTGTAGGATTTAAGTAGTTGATAAATTCTAGCCTAAATATGCAAATGCCTTCTCAACTACCTTTTTGCCATGGCTATCTTTCACGGTCTGTTTCATGGTAATTTTCCTTTTATTTATTAACAATCAAAACCAAACACCAGATACCAAATGAGGGAGAAGAATGGGCTTTGGGGAATGGGGCCTAAAAGGGTGCCTTTTTTCATTTAAAACCCCAAGGAGCTTCAAGCCTGATACTCAGCCAAACAGCCTTTCAGTGAATGTAGCCTTTGTTGTACGGGCAGCTAGGAATAGTTCATGCAAAACTACCACAAGCGTGAGGGTCAAAAAGGACCTTTGAAGGTCACGTAGTCCAGTCTCCTGCTCCACATGGCACCAACACCAATACTAGATTAGATCAGCTGTGGCTTTGTTTAGCTGAGTTTTTTCAAAACCTGCAAGGATGGAGATATCACAGGCTCTCTTGGACAGCCTGTTCTAATATTATACACATTTCTAACAAGATGTGTTACCTCAAGAGAAAATGTCTAGTATTGCTGTAAAAGCCTCCACTGCTTTAAAAAGCTTATAAATATATTCTGGGATTAAAAAAAAATGCTTCAGTATCTATATTTATCTTTACAATAATGTATCATGTGCTGTTTACTTCAAAAGTTTTCCTCTATGCTGTCTGTTCCCTTCTATCACTATAATTGCCTGTTGAAAGACCAATGCCTCCTTAATCCTTTTTTATCAAGTAATTCTTTTAAAAGCTCTACAGCTCAAATAATTTTTCCCGAAGTAGCACGTAATTGTATCAGTTTCATATCTGAATTTTTTTTCTGAGATTAATGACAAATCTGCATAACAGTTCCTAAAATCAGCATGCCAGATACAGACACAGCATTACCTACCAGCTGGTAACTGCGTTTTTGCTGCACAGCACACATCTGTGAGAGCCATTCTAACAACGTTGTAAACAGGTTGCTTTTTTGAAGCCTCGCTCTTCTGAGGCTGTATTTTGCAACAGATTAGATTTTTACAGCAAATGTAGGGGTTTATACCAAGAAACTTATTAGCAAAAGGGGAGAAGAACGTGTATTGAGATTCCAGAATACCCACAAACACAACCCCAGCATCATTTCACAATAGAAGAGCTGAAAGAGAAATCCATTTATTGATTAATTTGTGCTAACCATGGCTGAGGTAAAGGATCTTAATTTTCAAGTGCTCCCACAATGAGATACTAAAGTGCAAAAAGGCACAGCAGCAGAGATTTTTACTTCCATGCTACAGTTTTATAAAAGGATGCTTCTCCCTGAATATCCTTTATAAAGTTATCCTTTTCAGAGTCAAAGAAAAGATTAAAACAACCTGTAGGTAAGTAATTTCTATACAAGTCACATATCATAATTAAGATTTTGGAGGTGATTAAAATGCAATGCAGGGATGAAAAATGCAATGCACTTTGACAAAACAAATTCTGATACTGTGAGCTAAACTAAAGAGAGTTTACCCTGAGGAAAACTGAAAGAAGAATTAAAAGTTCTCACATGTTCACTGAAAGCAAAAAGTGCTAACATTTGAACTGTGCTCAATAGGTCACCCATTAATTTGAAAGATCTTTGATTCCTTACTAGATCAAGATAATAATGCAAGATATGAAAAGGAGTAAATGCCTTTTCTTGATTTGATTTTTAATGACTCTAAGGGAAATGTTATGTATAATATGAATAGAGCCGGAAGAGCAAACCCCTATCTCTAAAAGTGCTACCTAGGAACATAAAACTCTTGTAAGATAAGCACAACTGCAGTCGAATGTGCTCAAAATGCAGGACAATTATGCACTTTAAAATTTCTATGAACTACACTGATGCTGTCTCATTTCTTGTTTTTAAAGCATGATGCTAATTAATTGTTTTTTATTTGCCTTTTTACTACCAAATCTAGGTGATGGAGTTTGTTTATAAGCTAGTAGGAGGCTGTACACGTAGGAAGGTTTTTACTGAAGAGGTAATCCTTCAGAATCAAGGGCAAACATCTAGGACTGCTATTCTGCTACATTATGACTGTGGAAGCACTTCCACTGCAACTTCATGGTATTAAGAATTAAACAAAACTGACCACACAGTATTTTTCCTGAAATTAAGAGTAATATTTTATAACAAGGTTCAATCAAAACAGACTTTATATCAGAACTGTTATCAAACAAGAAAGCTCTATTTTTTGGAGGACTAGGTTCCCTTTAAGACACTCCTTGCATCATGGAAAATCATACTCTTCACTACTGACCACTTGACTAAAACTTAATTAAACTCAAGGAAAATTTCTAAAATAATTTTATCTGAAATATTTAAATTTTCAATTCAGGTATAAATAAGGGAACAATAAGAATCTGAACTCTGCATTTTAACATAAATACAGCCTAAAACCGACTGAGAAGGAACTAGTCCAAAATCTTGCCAGATCCCACCTCTAGTGGTTTTTATTTTTAATATTAAAGAATACATTTAATTTCTAAGCTATGGGGCCTTCATCCATACGTAAAGTACAGAAAAGGCGATGTGTAAGAACTACATGAAAAGACCCCAGGCCTCCCTGGACTCTAATCGAAGAAAAAATAAATTCACACAAAACCACTTCAAATTCCAGGTCAAATTCTAATTGCAATTAAGTAGTCCATCAAGGAGCTGACATGTTTAAGTTCATTAACAAAACAACAGCTTACTTTTTCTGAATAATTTCTACTGAAGCATGCCACAAGACTGAAATGTCCTCTCTTCAGATGTCTCCAACTAGGATGGCAGGTCCTCCTTCCAAAGCTGGCTCATTCCTGACTTGTCCAGCTCAGTGGTGCACTACAGCTTTTCAGCTTCTCTGCAAACCGACAGAAAGCAAATGATACCACCATTACAATGCTGTCCAGAGGTACAAGCAAGCAAAGTACAATGCCATGGTTCTGTTACAGAAAAGAAATTACTATGCTTTTATTTACTTGATGCAGGTTATCTTCAATAAAACTGTCATTGGTTTCTGTTTCAGTTTTTGCAATCATCAATTTTGATCCACAGTTTTTATTTTGATGGCTGACTTACCCAAATAATCTTTTTTAAGCATTATAAAAGGCAATTATTGACTATCCTAAGTTCATTTCTCATTTCCATACAGTGACCTCACAAAAGGAGTAACACAAAAGGAGAAACAAGACCAAAGTTGGAAGCATGTTATGTTTATGCAAATTTAACCTCTAATAAATGATCCCATATATTTAGAAAATTTAAAAAGTCACAATAGCTTCCTAAAGCTGTTTATAAAACTATCTGTATCATACCATTCCAAAGGACCATCTAGCCATGTGTCTTGTCCTGACATGGACTACTGTCAGATGCTTGAGGAAAAAACAGTGCACATGAACAGCTAATTTCCCCCAGATCTTCTCTATATTTCAAGCAGTAATTTGCCTCTTCATATTTCGAGGCTCAGAGCCTTGAATCCTTGTCCTCTTTTAGCGAGATCAATGCATTTTTTTAATGAATGAACCTCAGAACTGTTCAGCACTTTCTTCTTTAGAAATCTACATATGTATGGCCTCATACCAGCTTATAAACAAACTCTACGACCTTTTATACTTAAACCAACTCTACATTTTATACTTAACAAGGGAAGTAAACAACAACAAAAATTAATTAGGACCTTTCTCTATTTCTTTAAAATGAGCTGATGGGCTCCAGGGTTCAAAAATGGAAAGACTGCACATGATCTCCAAAAAAGAGGACAAGGATGCAACTCAGCCTCCACACTTCAAAGGTAGTACACCCCTCTTCAGGCTTGCAGATGATGTCAGTCACAATGCATTTGCTGAATGACACCAACCAGAACTTGAGCCAAGTCATTTCACAAATATGTAATAATCACTAAGTGACTAATAAATACCTAAAAAGTTCCTACAGTAAGGATGTAGGAACCTGCAAACTCAGAAGAAGAAAGGAGACCATCACTCTTGCATTCTCACACTCTAAACAGGAAAGTCTTGACCTGAAAGAACCACCTTCCTGATGAATCCTCTGTAAAAAGACTGATGAGCCACCGAGTCGCATCCTCCTTTGGGTCTGTAGCTTTCTGGATGATTCTTAAACATTTTGAACTACAGTTTCCAGTTGCTGCAAAACATTATCTATAGATGTCTTGGGTTTCAAAGACAGGT
>VYZT01041084.1:0-18191 GCA_013400735.1 Pomatostomus ruficeps
AGGGTCAAACCATGACACTAATAGAGACAAACTCAGGCTAGAAGTCATATATTTAGTTTTAAAGTAGAAGTGAATTTAATCTTACCTTGTTTACAAAAAACTTCCATAACTTTTTCTGAGTTTGAGGTTAAAGTTTTCCTTACATCTGCTTTTGATCTCCATCCCAAGTACTTGCATAGAAAAAAACCCCCAAAACCTCCCTAACTTATAATTATTTGGGACCAGACACAAAGTTTTCACCCCCACAGAACACACTGGCCCATGGCCATTTGGAGCAACCTTCATTTATTGTGCGCATGAAACACACGACTTTAAGGCAGACTGTTTTAAAGAGGGCACAAAACACAATTATTAATTACGTGTCTGTATTAGGTGGATTGGATTCCATTTCTGCTTCTTTCATCTCATTCTAATTGAAATTGTGATTTAATCACAATTAATATTATTGGGTTAATATTACTCTGGAAAACTTTTATTAGTGTTCGGCTTCTTTTGGACTTGTGAGATTTTTTGTAATTTATTGTAATTTATTAGGGGTCATTCATTCATATTAATAGAGAAAGATGGTAACCAACAGCAAGTGTTTAGACCACAGCAAAAGCAACTTTTAAAGTGAAAACAAGCTGGTGGAAAACATGACTAGACTGTAGTTTGTTGTATAACTTATACATTTATATGTTTAGAGATTGGATTCTGTTAATGACAATGGGCTTCATATGTAGGAAGAAAATTTATTTTTAAATTTGGGCTGATTAGATCTGCTCAAGGGTTTGAAATTGGAGTTGCACCAGTGGACTAGAACATACATTATGGAGGGCTATGATAACACTTTCAAAGTGAATATCCATAATTGCACTCAAGAATGTGTAATCAAACACAAGAATACTCATTTGCACATCACTCTATGTATTTCTATTAATTAAAACTCTTTTTGAAATGTTTGTACAGAACAAAATCTGTCTTCTAAATGTTTGCAACAAGCAAGCAAACAAACAAATAAACAGAACAAGAGGTCCTGAATTGGACAAGCAGTTTTGCAAGCAAGATTTGCCAAATAACAGAATTTCAGATTCACAGAGTCACTGAGACTGGAGTATGTTACTTTCTACAGTTCTTTGTTCAAATAGTGAATATGCTTTATTCCATGAATATAATTTAAATATCAGAATCATAGAGTTATAGAATGGCTTGAATTGGAAGGCCACTTAAAGATTGTGTAGTTCCTGCCTGCAATGGGCAGGGACACCTTGCACTAGAGCAGGTTGCTCAGAGCCTCATCCAACTTGACTTTGAACACTCCCAGGGATGGGACATCCATAACTAATATAGGCAACCTGTTTCAGTGTCCCATTAAACCTCATGGTAAAGAATTTTTTCCTGACATCTAATCTAAACCTGTTCTGTCTCAGTTTGATGCTATTTCCACTATTTCTGTCACTATAAGTCCTTTTAAAAAGTTTCTCTCCATCTTTCTTCTGGCTCCCTCAGGCACTGAAAGGCTGCAATTAGGTCACCTTGAGGCCTTCTCTTTTCCGGGGTGAACAGTCTCAATTCCCTCAGCCTTTGCTCGTAGAAACATTGCTTCATCCATCTGATCAAAGTGGTGGCCCTTCTTTGGACTCACACCAACAGGTTGATATCCTTCCTTTGCTGGGGACCTTTGATTTCATTGTAAGGTTATGAGAATCGGGCTCAGTTCTAACAAATACAGTAAATGTTTTCTAAAAATTATCATACAGTCAATAATTTATAAGAACTACACCTCTGAAAGACATTAGAAAAGTGATTTGCTTGTTTATAATTCAGAAAAAGCAACTTAACGTTGATGCTTTCAGGAAAATGTCTGCTTTTTTATTTTTTTTCCATTTTCTCTCCAGAAGAAAAGTACTTTGTGTTTGCTAATTTAAAAGTTTACAGTCCAAATTTTAGCAAGGAACTCAGACTGATTTATTTATTTATTTATTTTTATTTCCAGCTGTATCCGGCTTGCTGACCTATATACATTAGACATCACAATTTTACACTGTTCGTAGGAAGAATCTCATTGTTCTCTCAGTCCAGAGAATAAAATTAACACAACACATTGTCTAGAATCAAATCCAGAATACATCACTTTTTAAGCTACATTGTTTGCTTCAGCAACTATTCTCATTCTACTTAGTTTTTCAGTCTTAATAGCCAGCTGCTGAGAGATGAAGATTAATCTTTCCAAGCTACAAAGCTAGGAAGAAAAAAAGAAAAAAGATAAAAGGAAAAGATAGAATCCACAATTAAAATTGACTTGCATTAAACTTCCGATGTAGTTTAACTTGGAAAAACTAAATATTAGCCTTTCCCTTGGTCTCCAACCTCTTGCCAGTGGAAAACACACTGCTTTAGGCTTCCTTGTTAAACTTCTGATGCCAGGCTCCAACCTCTTGCCAGTGGAAAACACACTGCTTTAGGCTTCCTTGTTAAACTTCTGATGCCAGGCTCCAACCTCTTGCCAGTGGAAAACACACTGCTTTAGGCTTCCTTGTTAAACTTCTGATGCCAGGCAAGTATGACTGTCTTATTTCTTTACCACGATGCTTTGGAGGGGTTTTATGTGTATAAGCTTCTTTGGTTATTAGTTTTGAGATAAATCTTTGTGAAATACGGGATTTTTTTTAGGAAAAATTCTGATTTTGAAGAAGTATTTTTATAAGTTTCTGTTTTGAAGACAAAAGAAACATAATTTTCCTATCAAAATTTCAGAAAATAATTGATGTTAAGAACTTCCGGGTGAAGTATCAGTGTTTTTTCAGTGAACAGATCTTACTGTAACATTTGGAGATGATAGTTTGCACTGTGAGAATGGTAATGAGAAATTCCTCTGCAATGATGTATATCATCATTTCTCATTTAATCAATAGAATTTATCATTAAAGACACTGATTCAGCATAGTTATGCTTTTGGGCATATAAACAGTCCCATTAACTTCAGTAGCTCTAGATGACAAAATTGTTCAAAACAAGGCAGCTAGTAATAATAGTAGTGTGCAAATCTCATGCTCACAGAGGAAAGACTAAGGAAGTAACTCAGTAGGTATCATACAAAAAGAGGGAGTTATCCCAGTCCTGCGTGAAGCAGGAGGTTTCTCCTGGTACTTTCAGTAGTTTCTATAAATAATACAAGCTTTACTGGACTGGAGAGATAGCAAGTGTGGATGTTTGTGAAGGTTAACTTACATTTTTTTTTTTTTCAGATAAAAGTCCTATGGTTAAAGTTTTTGTCTTTGGAATAAGTAATTTTTTTTTAAGGTGGAAACTCATCATCATGATTTATAAGTCTGAATCCAAAGAACTATGCAAAATGCTCACAAGTGGAGCACCTTCTCCACTGATTTGTCATAGAGTTTATGCACGTAAGAATACTGATTCACCAAACATCTAGAAAAGGCCCAAGTTAAGAAAGCAGTGTCAAAATATAGACAGACAATACCTTATAATGACTACTGATTTCATTAGCACAGGCATTCCTGGCTAGATTTTAAATTATAATGTAGAAAACTGTATGTATATATTCTAAAGATATTTCAAACTCCACAGGTAAAATCTTCTGTCTATTCCTCTGCCATGTAAGAATTTTCAAATGTGAAACTACTCATATAAAATGTGATGAAATGTAAGGAAAGGTATGAAATCCATGTTATTCTTTCTTTTGGTTATCTTACTGTGACATATCTATCTAAAGAATTTCATGTGCTTTTTGTATTTTTCTGTTCTAATCTGAAATGCTCTCAGTTTCCTTTCTATCCTGTAGACATACAGGTGAAGAACGAAGTGAAAAATTCAGGTGGAGGCATAAACCAAAAGAAAGGCAATTCCTTAGCTTGTTAAAAGCAATGAAAATATCCTTTCAGGTCACAGACTATGTGAGTAAGAATAATAGAGTTAATTTTCCTGATTTTGAGTGTTTCTGACAAGTGTTGAGGTTTAAGGTCCTTTTCATAAGGAAGAGGAAGCTAGCCTTTCACTGATAAACCACTCTCTACAGTGTTAAGAGTTTCCTTACATTCAACATGAAAAATACACTTTTTCCTGTTTTGTTAGAAATTACTACACTCTTGGATGGGTTTAACATACACTAAAATATCATTTGGAAAAAGTTATAACGTAAAAATACTCCACAAGTTGGTTGTATATCTATCCCGGTATTTTACTGTCCTTTTGCAGAGTAGCTAAGGATATTTATCTGCATTTTACAGAGGTAAAGAAACAATCTTAGATCTTTGTGTGATAATGTTTTTGCCAATATGGATGTCAATGTTTAAGAGATTAGATTTTAATACTTCACCTCTTCCTCTCCTGCAATGAAGGTTTAAAACATCTCTGCCAGAATTAGACACCCATAAACAGATTTTCTGACCAAAAAAACCCTTCTGGAACCCTGATTGGTGTGATCTTCTCATTTTCTCTAAATACATGTAGACACCCATTCAAAATATACAAGATGATTTTTTAACACTCATTTTTACATATATATATGGGCCATAGATGATTATTAAGGGAAGCTCCAGATCTAAAATAAAAATGTAAATTGCAGAACACGTAAGTGACTCAGGGTAGAAGAAAGAGTCAGAGAGGGTGAGAACATGTGACAACACAGAGTTCGATGTGGTCTCCAGTTTTATGCTTGAAGGAAGAGGATGTGAGGTTTTAGTTAACATAAACCATTTAACATACACCAAATGACACTTTTTGGTATGTTTTAAACCTATATTACCTTTCTATTAAAGATAGAAGTCCACTCTGCTACTACCCTGCACACAACCTAATAATGTAGACTTGTGTTAAATTTGCTCTGAGTTACTTAATGCATACATCTTAAATGTATGTGTTTATGCATGTATGCTGATAGAATTACAAATGGTATCATAACAAACTCCAGTTAAAACCTGCTTCAGTAGCCTGTTTTTTAAAACCATTCAGGTTTTAGAAAACTGTTAGGGAGCATGGACTGCCTCCTAGATCTTTCTTCCTGTAACACACCAATTAATAAGAGGGTATTATCTACCTCTTTGATTTTTATCTCTCTCTTTTCTGCCTTGAGATGACTCCTTTGTCAAGGTGATATGGCTAGTACTGTATCTCCTGCAGCACTATCAGTTCCACTGTTTCTCCATTTGGCAATCAGAAACTTGCTCAGTAAAATGTCATAGATATTAGTAGTGGTGGTGATACAATCTGCTAGTATTTTGTCTGTGTTAAATGCCTGACTGGTTATAAAGAGTGCTTTAACAGGGTTCATGCTGAAGGTCAATATCTTTACCTATTTTTGACTCTCTGTGAACAAGAAATAACCAAGTATTTTATTAAAAAGTAATAATATTACCAAACACTGATTTTTTAGAAGAGTCATGAGACTGTATTAAAATTTCATTTTACTAGACAAAAACAAAAACAAATAACGTTACTGTCTGTATTGTAAACTTGTATGGATTGCCATTTTGTCAGAAAATCTGACTTTCAAATTTGTTCTAAAAATAATGTCAAGAATTTTGATATAAAGCTGTTGTCCAGGACTTGTGTTTCAAGAGGCAAAAAAAAAGTGTAATTATTTGACTGTATAATTTGTCTAAACATCATTTATATCACATGTAAGACACCTTTACCACTTGTTAAGCATAAGGTAAAATTAATTTAACCTCGTTTTGTATATCTAAAAGTTAGACATTTATACTGTAGTCATCTTCAGTCTTCTTTCACATCCTAGTAGAAAAAGTAGGAACCTCCAGAGGTCTATTAATGTAATTTTTATTGCCCATGCTAACATGACATGAAATACCTTCTGGAATGGGCAAACTGTATCTTACTGAGTGCAAAAATAACATATGACATACATCTGTTAGACATTGAACTGTTAGATGACCAAGTTAGGGTAGGTCAGAATATGAACTTCAATTTTTCAAGGTGAGATTTGTCTATCTTCTGTGTTATTTTCAGGAAGTCTGAGATCCTATAACCCTACACTGCTGACCTGCATCACATAATTTGTGTATATGAAAAAAAACCACTTGTTTCACCTCTACCTTAAGACTGGAGGGGAATAAGAAAAAAAGTTAAGGTAATAAAAGGAAAATTGATACTGACTCTCCAATGAGCCAAGCAATACAGCTACATGGACTACTGATGAATTCTCAAACTAGACATAGGCTATAACAACTATATAAAGTAAAAAAAACCAGTTTAAGTATTGAGTAGACATGAGAAGCAAAATAAGAAGTTACTGGTTTAGGTAGGTACAATTTCACAGTAAACTTTCGTGTCCATATATCTTAGAACAGAGAAGCTAGAACTTAATTTCACTCATTTGTGGACACCTGCTTTGTATGCATTTCAATAGGTTTCTAATTAAAATAAAAGCATAACACACTAATCCTGATATCTTTTAATTACAGTCTTGTTAACCACCAGTCTAACTTAAAGCATTTTGGATTTAAAGATAGGATAGTTTGTGAATGTATGAAATTTATAATGTGTGGCAGCCTGTACAGTTTCATAAATTGAATGGAAACATTGAATTGACAAAAGGAAAATATGTAATGACTTGGAAGAAAGCTGTGATCCGAATAGCTGAAGAGTCTCCCAGATCCAGTTAATCATCTTTCAATGAGAGTTAACATCAAGACAATAAAACCTCCCCATGACACCAATCAGTACTCTACATAGTAAGACATGTGATTTTAAAAAGCACTTTAAGAAGAAAGTTGTAATTAATTCTTAAAATCAAGTTATTGTTCCAAATTGACAAAAATTGAGATATCCTTAAACCTAAGGCTAAAAGAAGAAGCCTTGTAAAGCAATGTGACAGAAAAGTAGTGAGAACAATTATTTATCTGCAGTGCCATCATGAATTATTTCTATTTATGTTGTGTTTCTACTTGTGAGTGATTTCTCTCACATGAAAAACTGAATTCCTACACTGTATTTACAAAATATCCAATCTTTAGAATTTTTACAGTACATAATGAGGAATTTTTGAAATTAGGACTCAATATGAGTCATAAGTAAAAATGACCTGTCTACTATATGTGAGTATATGAGGAGAGAAAATGTACATGATCAATAACTGTTCCTGAGGCCAACTGGTACAGACTAGACTCTGTTGATACTTTTAAACTCTTTTATGCTCTAAAAAATGTTAGCATCCAAATTGTTGATTGGGAATGGTCCCCTAATCATTTTAACTGCTGAATCACACAAATTGCTTTGGAAAATGAAGTTAGATGTACCAAAACATGTAGGGATTACTATAGAAAGATAATGAAAACAACAAATATGTATATTTTTAAAGGAGTTTCAGTTAGAAGTTTTGAAAGACTCAGAAGGAGTGATATTTTCATATTATTATTCTTACAGATAATAAACATGTAATTAATTTACTGCAAGAACTCCTGATGTTGCAGCTTATTCTTCACTTTATGCACAAATATAAATTAAAATGCAAAAATCTTTTTTTAAGAATAGTTGAAACATAAGCCTGAACACAAAATATAGGAAATCTAATGCATTTTTGTTGATAAGTTGTAGTAAAAAGACAGCTTAGTACTGTAGCACACTATGCTGCTGAGGCATGTTTGTCTGAGGGTGTGAATATGTGAAAAAGTTTAAAAAAAGGAAAATACACAAAAAACCCCCAAACAAACAAATAAACAAACAAAACCCAAAACCCCACAACCCTGGACAAATTACAGGAAATATATTCATTGTATTTTTCTTCTTAGGGAAGTACATTATGGAGCTATGTCGGATTCATCTTCAGAGATAAAACCTGACTTCTTATTCCCAGCAAATGCAGAATGGTAATGGAAGTGTAATTAAATGGAGGACAGGAGAGAAAAACAGATTTTGTGGCAGATGGATTATTTAGGAACAAAGTTAGTTGTAATGTTATTACAGATCTTGCTAAATTTGCAGTCATGTGATAGAGGAATGTGGGGCATGTTGTCATGGGTTCATACTGGAAAGAGAGAAGAAAACAAAGGGATATTGTGCTTTATGTCAATAAATTAACTAAATATATAGAGCTGTGTTATAGAAGATACAAAAGTCTGATCAGTTGCTTTTGAAACTGGATTTGAGGAGAAACAAACAGAACATGGTGCAGGTGCTGGATACGGACCTCCTGCTCAAACAGTTTTTCATTAATGCCTTAAAACATGTGAAGAAGTCTCATGGTTGCAATACAAAGTTATCGTGGAGGACTTCAACTCCTCCAACATCTTCTGGAAGGGTGATATGGTTGAACACAAGCAAACCAGGAGAATTCTGGAGTGCATTAAGAACAGTGTTTTGATCCAGATGGACAGAAGGTGAGAAGTTAGATCTACCAGAACTTCTGCTTCTCAATAAAAATAAGTAGTGCGATTAGTAAACAGCAGCCTTCATTCCAAGTGCCATCAGATTATTTAATCAATTATCCTCAGGAAAGTGAGGAAGAGAGAAGGTATAGCCAAGGCATGGGATCTAAAAGCTGAGACTTTTGCTTGTTCAGGTAATTGGTCGAAAGAATCCCTTGGATGCTGCTTCAAATACAAAAAAAAAAGAAAAAAGAAAAGAAAACCAAAAAAACCAAACCTCCAACCCCAACAAACCAAATCTCAAGATAGCTTGTTATTTCAGAGGACAAACTCTTCAAAGCACAAGGATGGTCCATGAAATTACACTGGCTTGACATAAGGCCAGCGTGGATAAAAACTCCTGATTGAACTCAAATGCAAATAGAAAGAGTATAGGAAGAGGAAACAGAGATTTCCTATCAGGAGAAAAATAGGAATATTACATGAGATGCATGGATGGAATTAGGCAGTTAAGAAAACTAAAGGTTATAGTTGAAAGTGGGAATGTGAAAGAAGGGCTTTGTAAGTTGTCCTGGTTTTCAAAGACAGGTATTTGCTAAAGGAGGCAGAAGCCTCTTTTAGAATAGGAGAATGTAACCCCCTTCCTTCTGAATTGGCAAAAGTTTGAAATCAAGGGCCTTTCAGGCAATGGTATGAGAAAAGAGAAATAACAGTCCTTTACTAATATATTTTATATATATATAATTGGGCAGGCAAAACAACAACAATGGTAACCACAACAAGTAAGAACAGACAAACCCACGGACAGTCTCTTCCGCTTTGTTGGCAATTCCCCTTTGATGAAGTCACAGTCACAGCCGGCAGGGGCACTGGTGCTCCAGATGCACAGTCTCTTCCCGCTCTGTTGGCAAATTCCCTTTGGTGCAGTCACAGTCACAGCTGGCAGGGGCACTGGTGCTCCCAGTGCGCAGGGAGGGTGCAATGACTCCCCTGAGAGGGGAAGAAAGGGGCTCGGGAACTCCGAGTTTCCTTCTTTAGAGACACTGGAGCGGACAATGGAGAGNCCCCAGCAACTAGAATGGGGAAAAATTCCCACACAGAGAGCCAAACAAAAAAGTATCCCAAACCCTGACATAAGTACACTGGCAACAACCAGAACAAAACCCAAATATGATATAGGCTTGCTATTACTGTGCAAGTGAACTGCTGATGATGGAGAATTAAAAGTCAGAGATACTAATTTTCTCATTTGTATCAGTTTGTACTTGCAATGTCTGCTGTCAGGCCTCCCATGTCTGACTAAATGAAGTACAACTTCACAGCAGGAAAATATCAAGTTAGGGACCATGTTAACAAACTGTACAAACATTCAGTGGGGACAGACTGAAGACATTCACGACTTCTGAGAGACCTGCCAGATGCCATTTCAAGGTCCCTATCATCTTCAAAGGGTTGTACCTGTAAAAGGAGTTCCCTGTAGCATGGAAAAACACAATTATTATGCCCATCTTCTAAACTGGAAAGAAGAGCCAAGGTAATACAGGCTGTCTGTAAAGAAAATGCAGCAAATCCTTTTGGAAGCTATTTCCAAGGAAAAAGATAGCTAGAAACAGCTAGTATGGATTCACTAAGGGCAAATCATGCCTGTTGAATATGGTTGTCTTCTGCACCAAGTTAACTGGCTGAGTGGGCAAGTGCAGCAGGGTCAGCTGTAAAATATCTGTGGAATAACTGAAAAGAAGTGGCCTTAAAAGGTGCAGAAAAGGTAGGTAAGACTCACTGGACTGATAAAAATCTTGCTTATAAGCCATCAGCAGTTCAAAAGCATATTTTTGAGTGTTGTTCATTTGGGATTATTGCCAGGGCTCATCCTGTTTGAGATCTTTATTAATGACTACAATAGTGTGCTCCCTCTCCTCACTTTTTCTGCTTGAGAGGTAGCCACCAATGTTTGTAGTGATGGCCGCACTGGTATGCAGGTAGTGCAATAGTTAAGGGCCATAAATCTTGCTCCGCACCTAAGTGACATAAGTCTTGCTCAAGAGCTGAGGGATAGTTGAGCATGTGCCAACTCAAAATATGGCCACTTTGCAAGAAGGGCTGTAAGTCAGTCATCTTACTCCATAAATAATGGACAGTTCAGGGCCCACTGAGCTCTCCTGTGTGGCGGTGGTCTGCACACCAGGATCTCCCCTTGCATAGGAACACCTCACAAGGTTACTCCTCGAGGCTGAGGGAATCCTTATCTCACCAGACACATGGCAAGTGAATTGGAATAAGTGCACTCAAACTCTGAAATCTTAGCTGAGGAATAGAAAGATTGCCTGGGCAAATGTAGTCGTTTAGACATAAACCACTGACCTAGCCTGGTGATCCATATTGTCTTTTCTATGTGGATCGAGCCAGACCTAAACTCCTCTCAGAAAGGAGTTTAGAACTCGAGGAGGTCCTTTTTGAACCTCATTACTCATCAGGAATTTTTTCCCGAGCGTTTCATCTGACTCTGTACTCTATGCAGTAAATAAGAGTACCTTGCAATTGAGTCTTGTTAAATCACTGCTGCATTTACTATCAAGCTTAGTTAAATCACTGTTCTGTATCAATAAACATACCACCATTTCTGTCTTACAAGTGAAGTGTGTTACTCCATCCATGACAATGACTTAATGAGTTTGCAGAAGAAAGCAAGTTTGGGAAGTAATTTGTACAGTCATTCAGAGAGAATTCCAGGAGCTGGAGGAATGGGCTGGCAGAAGCATCATGAAATTCATCTTATAGAAACAAAAAGTGCTATGCTTGGGATGAAATAAGATCATGCCACAATGTAGGTGGATGCTGACTGCTTGGGGAGCAATTTTGCATAAATGGATCTGGTGGGCCTAGCTGTCCACGAGTCGAGCATGAATCAACAATGGATCTCTGTTTTAGTGAAGGCTAAAGATTTACTGGTCCTCATTAGGACAAGCATAGCCAGGAGACAATGAGAAGGAACTGTGCTCCCCTGTGGGGCACTTCTGAGGCTGCACTTGAAGAATTTTTTCTAGTTTGGAGCTCCAGGAGAAAGACTGACAAACTGAACTATGAAGAGGAAGGAGGAACATGTGAAATAAAGAAAGGCTGAGGAAGCTGGGTTTCTTCAACATGTAAAAGAGAATGTTGAGAGACAACCTGTTTGCTGCATTCAGCTACCTTTTATTTGTTAGAGAGAGGAGAGTGTCAGAATATTGCCCAAGCTGCAAAGTAAAAAGTTTAGAGACCATGGCAATTGACAGCTGCCATAATGGAAATTGACTGTATATACAAATTCATGGTGAGGACAGTCAAACACAGGAAGAGGTTCTCCAAAGAGGCTGGATAATCTTAATTTTTGGACATATTAAAAACTCAGCTGTAGAAGGTCCTGAGCATCCTCACCTAACATACAGCAGGAGATGAGATCAGAAGACTGCCCAGTCTAAAGTACTGTATGTTCATTGTGAAATATTTTGCTTTCTTTTAATGGTTTGTTTTGTGACACACTTTTAATGATAACACATTTTATCCTGTCACATAGTCTGCTAGCCATGACTATCTTTATGTGACTTATGCTGAAATTTTAAGAGTTTGGGTTATTTGGAGTGAGGGTGTTTTAGGAATTTTTGAAGTATAATGGTTCTGCATTGTTGCTTAAGTATCTTTTAAAAGAGAACTTGCGAGTTTTCTAGTTTCAAGACACTATATATGCCTAATGAAAAAAATGATCTAGTTTAGGAGCAGCTCAGAAAATTTGAATCAATGCACCACAATGTGAATGTACACCATTTTAAACAAAATTAATAGCTTATAGATTAGACCTAGTTATTCTATAAAAGATGGAAATAACAGCTGACAACCACATTCTATTTTCAGCTATTATATACCTGGACCCCATCTCTTGTTTATTGTTTCCTCTTAACATTAGTATTCATAGCATGTTATCTTGAAGGCAGAAATAATAAAACAATACCACTGTGGTCTTCTCCACAGCAGAGCCCTGCAAGAGATCTGACTCTCTGAGTAATCAGTGATTTACAGTCAATCTTATTCTATTGCTTTTTTTCTCTATCTCCCTCAAGGTAACAGCACTAAAGGAAAAAGAGATACTTTCAAATCATACAATGAAGTTAGAAACATGTCAATAACAGGTTCACTTGGTGATTCTAAAAATAATAACACTATACCTTTTTTATAAATATGTACAAAAGAACTCTCTGTCTAGTACATGTAGGAGTGCTTGCTATTAAGCACTTTAATATTTCCATAATACCTAATTAGTGTCTGTTGCTTCCTTTTTCAGCCAGGGAACAAAAAACTCTTTGCCAAGGAAGAACTGGAGCTCATTCCAATTTACTGATGAAGAAATTAAACTTCAGAGACCAGCTATGACTTCCCAAGGTCCTTATGGCAGAAAGGAGGGCAAAGAAACTATTTAACTTTGCTTTTTCCCTACACCTCAACTGCCTTACATGTCACAGTACAAAGGCTGAAGAAAACACCATAGGGTAATCCTGGTACAAGTTCAGATAGAAAAGAGGTGTCTCTAGGGCAGCCTGCAGAGCAGAGCACTATTAAGATTTTCAACAATAATGAAAGAGTCAAAATGTGCTAGCTGTTCTGATAGAGAGGCCTTCCGCCTTATTCCTACTGTACCTGTCAGCTGTCCAGCTCTGGGTTCAGGGTTTGGATAAGGTTGGCTGCTGTTGATCTGAGCTGGAGGTGCAGTGCCGTGAGAAGCCCACATTTTCTAAGCTTTAAGAAAATCCAGGGCTTCCCTGTACCTTGGTCATAGCATTGAAGGAAGTCACCTTACCAGCTAGAAAGTATAGATAGCAAAAAATATGATCCTTTTCCCCTGATCTGCAAGTTGGTCTAAGAGGAAATATATTGTCTAAGAAGAATATTTCCAAGCATTTGGAATTTTGATTCCGTTTCCTAACTTAATATCTTTCTTATTCTTCATTCTTAAAAAGTACCAGGGGTTCTTTGAAAAAATGAGGTTACAGAATTTGATTTTAATTAACATAGATATTCAATGAAATATAAATATTTGGGATAGGAATTTTCTATAAGGAGCATAAATACTACATTTTGCAGTAGCTATTGTGTAGTAACCAAATTCATTTTCAGGATGTTTTATTTTATCCCCCACTTTATGCCTAAAGTCTACAGCAAGTCTGGACTGTGGAATTCACTAAGCAGATATGTTAGAATCACTTCACATACATGTACTTTCTGGGCCTTAAGTCCATACTCTTGCTTAAGAACTCCAGGTAATTATGTACATTGCCAACATTTTCTAAGTGTGCAGCTTTTACATTTTTGGAATAACAGCCATTATAATGAGAATTCTTCTATGGCTCTGTCAAGACAGAAAAGGCAGAACATGTATGAAGAGCTGGCTCTGACTTTCTCAGTTAAATAAAAATTTGCTAATACTTGTCTATAAGCATTTATTTCTGTGCATGTGACACTGAAGTAAAAATTGATTACATTATGTATTCTGAAAAAATATCCAAGTGATTTACGTTTTACCAGTACACCAAAAAATTACAAATTTACCTAATTCCCCAGTTTTTTAACATTTTTATAAACTTTAACATTTTTATGAACTTAAGCATAGAGACATTTAAAATGATCAAAGAACTTTAATACCAATTTTCTACAAAAAAATTTGAAGCTCAGTGAAGGATATACATTACGTGATTGTTATATTTCAGTTGAAAAATTCACATTGAGGCTCAAAATGCTACTTCAGTTTTTGCATTCACCTGAAATAACTAGAGTACTTAACTCTGAAAAACTGTGAGTAGAACAGGTCACTCGGTACATTTACTTGAGGATGTCAGGTATGTAACAGTGGGATAATGAAAAACACAGAAATAGAACAAAAAATATAGCCAGCTTTTACTCATGAATCTTGCAATGAAATTAAAGGAAAAAAGCCAACCTTGTTCTGCTAAAGTTACTAGCAAAATCATGTGCACACTGTAAGAAAGATTTGTGAATATGGATTATACTAGGATCACTCTAATTTATTTCAAAACTCAGTTATGAATGGTAGTTCTTTTTCATGCTCTTCTATTAAAGAAAAAACCCACATATATATTTTAGTAGCATTAACTCATTTGACAGCTTAGGACATCAGGAAAAACAAATACACAGTACTTGTATTCTCCTAAACAGCATGAAAAAGACAGCATCAAAATATAGGTTAAAATTTTTATTTAGATAATTAATCAGAAACATTATGGTATGGATTAAAGGAAGAGAAAGTAGTTTCACTTACAGACACAAAGCTTTATAAAAGGAAATAAAATATAATTTTGAATACATGTTACTTCTCTATTTATGAACTCCTGATTATTTTAAAATTAAATTATAAAATCAAATAGTTTATATTGTAAGTAACCTACCATGAAACCTCCCACTAGACCAGGTTGCTCAGAGCCCCATCCCACATGGCCTTGAATACTTCTGGGGATGGGGCATCCACAGCTTCTTTGGACAACTTGTTCCAGTGCCTCACCACCCTCACAGTAAAGAATTTTTTCCCAATGTCTAATGTAAACATACCCTCTTTCAGTCTGAAGCCATTCCCCATTGTCCTATCACTACATGGCCTTGCAAAAAGGTCCATTGGAGAAAAAAGGACAGATTACTTGAACAAAAATATTTTATGATGTTTGTAAAATAAATAAAAAGAAACCAGTATTTTTGTGGATACTATTTCAAAACAATTAACTATGACAATTATAAATATCTTTTCAAAATTAACAAAACTACTCAGTCATAGCTATCTGTAAATGCCAAATGGTGAGTCTTCTGTGCAGCTATTTAAAGCTGTATTATGTTTTAATGTTCAAAAATTACATGGCTATTCCAGATTTTGTATAACTTACTGAATATTTGGGGATTATCATGTTCATTACATGGAAACAGGTTTTTTCCCTAATAAACACATCCTTGTGTCTGTTTGTTTATCCAGCTTACAAGTAAATGGATAAAAATGCTTTGAAATATTGTTCCCACCATTTTGTCTAGTTCAAAAGGGTGAAATAACAATAGAAAAATATAGAAAACTCTCTCTTTTTTTTTTTTCTGTTGTTTAAAATACTTTTTCCTACTTTATTTTCTCAACTGGTTAATATATTAAATTTATCCAATATAATTCTAGTAATTTTATGTCTTTAGATAAATTTTATTGGTCTTCTGAAAATAATATTTTTATTGGCTGTAGTCAAGATTTCATGCCACTGCCAGTATATATGACTGCATACTTTCATCAAACAAGCTACTTCATTGCCATATATGTGCCAAATATTTATTAAAAAAAGGATACTAAAGGAAAGCAAAATCACCTACACATAACACAAATATGATTAACAGCTTCCAGATTTTAAAGCAAGGAAGATGCATTAAGAAGGCTCATTAAAGAAGTTGAGGCCATTATGTCTAGATTTAATCATCTGGACTTGGAAGATCTGCAATTTTGAACATCTTTATCACTAATTATGTCCTAGATGATCAAGTTTAACAACAAAAGAAAAGATACTCATCAACTCACTGCCTCTAAGTGGCTCACAGAAATCAGAGAAATACAGGCAAATGGTTGGTTTATGAAGTTGTTCCAGTAAGCCTGTCTTCTCATTTGCTCCCAGGATTTAGATCAAGGATATGCTTGAAATAAAAAATAAGATACTAGAACAGAATAATTATTCAAACAGAGGAAAGTGCAAGTGTGGTTATGAGTTGAATTAAATAAAAATAAACATACACTTCTACATTTTCACAAGACAGATCTTCCAATTCAGTCTGTGAATCTGTGAATAGCAGAAGGTCACACAGTCATCTTTGGGTACTTCGGAATATTTCCTTCTTTTCATAATTTCTAAGGCTTGGATCGTGTTTGATGCAAGAAAGTGCACTGGTCTCAGTATTTTCCTACCTCATCATATGACAAAAGACCACAGTTCTTCCACTACTTCTGTTCTACTCTTCAGAAAGCTCTTCCAATAGTACATGGATGTTGTCCATAGTTAATTTTCTGTTAAAATCAGAAACTGAGGTAATGCAAATATCTAGTCTTTTTCACTGCTGCCTATCCAAAAATCATGCAATACTTACGTCTTCATACCCTAAACACCTCTGCAGTCTATCACACTTTCCGTCTTAGCCCCAAGACTAAACAGTGTTGTGTAATGTCGAGGTCTTGTACCTAGGAACAGCACAAATATATGGACATTTTTATAGCAGCAGAAGATTGTTAGGCTTTTGACTGTTCTTCTTGGACCCAAATTCCTCTAAGAGATTCAGACAGAAATTCAGAATAAGCTGGAGCAAAAGTGCCAAAAGAGTAAGGAAAACTCGGACCCACAGGCTCTTACCTTGTTTCAGATAACACATGGCAAGTTTCCAGGGTACTGCGGATTCAGATGCTTTAATTTGCTGCCTCGCCTTACAGGCTGGGATCCTCCAGGCAAGTATAGCTCATGTCACTTTATCATCATCTTCTTCTTATGCCAGGAAGACAGCTGCTACAGACACTACTGCTCACAGCTAAGTCTTGGGTTAGAAAAATGGCATATTACGTGACAAAAGCTGGGTCAGAGGATTTCTCTGCCTCACATCCAGTACATAAGTGAGTGACTGGAAGCAATGTATTCTGAAGTATCCTGGCAAATTAAATGGGGGAAAATGTGAGTCTGGGAGGGGTAAAGACATAAATAAAATGGTAAGATGCTGAATTTTAGCTTATATGGTCTTACAGACTTTTTTGGCACTTTTTTTGTTCTATCCCTCATCAAATATATTCCATAAATTTTGTCTTCTTAATTTAAAGATAGTTAATGTCTTAGAGTGAACCTGAATGAGTCTGCACATATGCCCAAGGCCAGTATAGAGAAACAGAAATACCTATAAAATGGATTGGAAGGAACAAGCCTGCTTAATATACATTAAAAATATGTTGACGTAAGCTTCAGCGAATTTCTGTTTACAGGGTGAAAGCAGAGTGTATTCTTTTCTGTTGTGGCTACTCAGGAATTAATAAATTTACACCAAACTGATCTGGAATTTCTGAGTGAATGGGATGTTTTCTTTTTCTTCTCTGCACCAGTTTTTGGTAGGATGATAAATACTGGAGTATCACTCTGCAGTTCATAGTCATTGCACCATAAATAGCAGGAAAACAAACAAGTCTGAAATAGAACAGTGTATCCATGGAAACTGAGTCCACAATGGTATTGAAAATTTTATATTGAATCAGAGAAATTAATTAGTAGGATGAGCAATAAAACTCAGATTTCCACATCCCTACTAAGTGCAACAATTACAGGGCCTTTATTTAGGAAAGAACACAGTCCTGCAAAATGTAGGGCATCATGCTAAATGGATCACACAACCTGATTTTCTTTTCCTTTTGACAATCCCAGCGAAGTGACAAGCTGCATAGCATAGTTAATTATTTTCTGGATAAGAAATTTCAGTATCAGTGCAGAAAAGTGTGTCCGGGGTATGCATCTAGATACGGACAAATTTTCTTTGCTGCATCTCAGCAAAATCTTTATATAGGTTAATCTATATTAACTTTTTTAGATAAAACACACAAATGCCACCATCTACTTTGCATTTTTCCAAAAGTCATATTTCTCAAAATAATAAAAATATTTATTTTAAGAACTAAGAAAAAGTGAATTTATATCAGGCATTAATAACAAAGCTGTTAAAAACAGGGAGCAAACAGGGAGTTCTAAGATTAAAAGTAAAATCAGAGCTTTTTAAAATTTGATTTGGATTGAAAAGTATAAGGATGTCATATAAAAGCCAGGGACTACTTTTACTTACCAAAAA
>VYZT01041084.1:18238-29840 GCA_013400735.1 Pomatostomus ruficeps
AAAAAAGAAAAGAGAGAGAGAGAGAAAAACTCATTAACTCCAGTGTGGCATTTGCCTAGTGATTACACTTGTGAGATTACCTTGAAAAATACTATTATGACTCTGGGGAGGAGTCACCGATGATTAACAAAAATATAAATATAAAAGAAAATAGAAGGCTTCTATTGATCTGTTTAAAGACACCTTGTGAATTTAATTAAAACATGCCTGTTTTTTAATATTTTGCTTTTTCTTTTGCTTAAGAATATAGGAAGATAATTTGGCTTTCAGTGTCACACTTTGAGCAAGAAATTTTGTTTAGAAGCTGCAATTAAATAATTCAGAAATAATTAATTCAGAAGACATCCCATTAAATTATAACCCTCCCCACTGGTTAACTTGGTGCCAAAATGTATTGTTTAATTTATCATTCTTAGTATTTTTAGAAGGCCTCAAGGCAGGGAATGAAGCAATAATAAATAGGGAATAGTGGATAATTAGAGAAGGAAATGTGGAACAAAATTACTAAGGGCTTTAGGTGAAGTTCATTATTACTATTTAATAGTGCCCAAGAGCATTTGATCAAATTATGGATCATGTTTAAAAGTGGGCTGAGAAAAATCCTGGTGGAGGAGGGTTTTCTCTCTACCACTTTCAGAATTTTGCAGTAAGTTTTACAGGATTTATTAAGGAGTAAAACAGCAAAAGCATATTGACCAATCCTTCTATTCTATCACACACAATGCTCTAGTGAGATTTGAAGAAGACAGAGGTTCTTCTTTCCCTCAGATATTGTTCAAGATGTGAGTATTACATGATTAAGCAGTAAAGCACTTCAAGAATGAGTGATAAGGTGACACATTGTAAGTGCAGACCTTAGGGCTTTTAAGCACAAGGTGAAGTAGATTTTTTTTTTTAAATTCTCCAAGGTGTTTGCTTTTTAGCCATATCTTAAAAGAAGCACATTTTTAACACAGAACTTTCACGCTCACTTGAACTTTTGGGTTTGTTTTTTTATTTTATTCCATCATTTTCTTTATGCTTTTTTGTTATTTTTTTAAATTTTAGTATAAAAATTATCCCGAAAATATCCTGAAAACACAAACATATGTGCGAAATTACAGAACTCACTTTTTCACTATTCAAAAAATCAAGATCCTCTCTGATATTTTTCATTTGGAAAACTTAAAAGAATGAGAGCATGAAATCCATGGCACAGAGCAAATAAGAGTATTTAATTTAAGCAGTAAGAGTGAGTTTAATATATGGAATATTCTTTTATATTTAAATATGTTTTCTGAAAGTCTGCAACTCTGATATATTAAATAATTAAAACTATTGTTTTATGTCTTCCTATGCTTTAAAAAAAATAAAAGAAAGAAAAAAAAAAAGAAAAACCCTTCTGATCTGTATTCCACAGTAGCAGAATGGGGGAACAGAATAAGTAACTTAATTATTTCTGAAAACTTCCCTTCCAGGGGAACACCTACATTTTCAGAAATATATGCTGACTCAAAGTAAAATGATGCCTGTTAAATATAAAGGATTTTATGGGATGGAAATTATAATTATTCAGCAGTTCTGTTCATTAGAAAATGGAGATCTTCATCTTTAGGTGTTTGATTCCATAGACATAGCAGTTTGGACATTGTGCTACTGTTTCGGCTTTTTTTTTCTTCTTTCCACACAAGCTTTGTTAGCAGCAAAAGAGTCAAGTTGGTTTAGCTTTGAACTAAGTTTGTATGACTGGGCAAATTGATGTGTTTCATTTGATATTCTGGAAGTTTATAAAACCACTGGCACAGTTTAACAATGAATTCTAGAGGTAACAGCACTGGCAGTAATAGCAAGAATAAAGCACTATTCATAATTTATGAAATGCCTTAATTCTTACTTTAACCAGAGAAGCAGGGTGTTAACTACCTCTTTCAGTATGGGAATGGCTGAAAAAGAACTCTGATTTGTATACAAAGCTGCGATATAGCTACACAGTTTGAGAGAGCATGATGAGGTAGTAGAAAACACTACCAGATTTTCACTCACAATCACATGACAGGACAGAAAGCCTTTAGATTCAGGAGAGTCAGAGTGTCAAAAAAAAAGGAGAAATCTGGTTTCTAGACAGGGGAAAACGTCAATTACTTGGATGGATTTTGCTCCTAATTTCTGTCACAATAATTACTTGAGCACTCTTTAAACCAATCCACAGTATGCAGAAAGAGGATGGAGCAGTTTTCCTTGAGACTGTGTCCGTAATGCAGAATGCATCTTATTTATGGATCCCAGACAGACAGCCTACAGCTCTGTCGTAGACAGTCTTGTGCACCTTGGGCCTTCTCTCTCCTGCGTTGTATCCAGATGCATTCTCTGATCCGTCTGTTGTATTCTGTAATGATATTCACAACCATTACCTTGAAAATTAACTATTTACTTTGGAGGTTGGCTATGTTAGCATGTGTCTAAATCCCCCTACCACACTTCCTACTGTACATGTGCAAGTACTTATGTCTGATTCATCACATGGGGAAATTGTATAGCTTAAGCACTTTTATTTCAAAATCATACCCTTTCTAAATGAAAAGGGGAAGAAAATAGTTAAGCAGATATCTCTGAGTATTGCAAGGAAAAGGTCAGATGAGTCTAAAAACCATTAAAAAATAGCAATACACATTTTAATTGGTTGGACTACATTATTCTGGACTTTTTAATTTGCTTGACCCATTGCTCTGACACACATCTGCAAAAACAGAGAACTACAAATATGTTCAAAAGAGAAACTTTTCATTTTTGTCTTGGGAGGAGCATTCAGCTTCTATGTGTAGTGAAGCTGGGGTCATCACTGTAATTTAAATAATGCGTTATCAATATTGTAGAAGTTGATTTTAGCAATCTATTTCTTGCTGTGTTTTCTCTGTTGTTTTTTCTCCTGAAAAATTGTGCAGACAAAATATATTTACCTTACTGCAATAATGGTGGAGATAACATTTCTTAAGAAAGGGATTTTAGCATTTTGATGGCTGAAAGTTTCTTAACTCATGATTTTTCTAGTTTCAGTTATATTCATATTGTCTATTATTCCTTTAGTCTTCCTACCAAGATCGTTCTTTACTTGTCTTTTTTTTAACATATAACTTGTTAAATCTAATTACTCATCCACTATCAAATTCACCTGTGACTTTTTTGTAGTCATTGACAATGTTCACCTATAAATCTTAGATGTCATGTACATGGCTCATTTTTTAAGAGTTTTTTAAACTCCATTGCAGATTTAAGAAATACTACCACTACTATTTTACATTTGTAACATATTTTAAATGAAGATTACAATGGAATTTAAGATCATAAATTAAGCTTCACAATTACCTTGAAAACCTGAAATATAAATTCCTGTTCTTCTACATTATGAAGTACAGAGATCAGAAAACTGATCAAGTAAAAAAAATTACAAGAGTTAAGTGAAAATTCTAATATTTTTCAGAAGGAAAAGTCACTGCTACTTTTAAAAATCAAGATGACTTTAAATATGAATTATTAATCTAAAGCTACAGACAGTCAGTGTTGGATATAATTTACATTACACATCTTAGGATATGTAACTGTTACAGTCTGCTTAATAATTAGGTCAATAGAAAGACAGTGCCTTCCAGACAGGAATAGGTTTGGGTCAGCCTGTGAGGTAATCCATCAAACTTGGTACAGTGCCTCCCAGGCAAGTAACTATTCACTTTGGTCTAGAAGAGAGGCGGAACGTGGAGATGTCTCTCAGGTAGAAAATTAAATGGGTCAGCCTTGGAGGCAGCCCAGATAGGTGACTGTTCAGCTTTACTTGAAAATGGATTAACATACTAAGGTCGTTCCTGAGTACATAACTATTGGCTCCTGCTCGGATGACAAGCCATTTTTCATGGACTTCCTTCCATTTGAAGGGCTGCTTACGGCAGCTTATCTTAAAAATAGATTATGAGACAGTTAGCCTTTGTCTCTAATAACAGAGTCCTGTTTGTGAACACAAGTGTGTGTTTTACCAGGACATAAGATATCACTGACCCTGTTGATTGTATCTTTGCCGGGGATAGTAAAAGACATTCCCTCAACTGGTATTACCACAACCGAGACCACATGTTAATGTACAAGAAAGATGCAAAGTGTACTGCTGGGATATAAGCCTTTGGCAGGCGTGTAAGCCTAGTGAGCATATGTTTACCTGGAGTACATATGTTCCTGACTTGGAAGAGAACATCAAGAGCTTCATATATTTAAACTGGCCTTTTATTCATGTCCATCTGAAAACTGAAAATACTGTATTATTTGAGGAAAATACACTGAAAACTCACACAATTATTAAAGTAAGAAGGTAAGTCAGAGCCATAAAACACAAAACACAGGCATAAGAGACTTGACTAGACAGGATAGGAGGTCTGGGAGGAGAGATGAAAAGTAGCAGACTAGTACACAACGCAACAAGGTTCTTTATCCTATTTCCTCTCTTTCTTTTTATTTTTTCATAAGCTCTTGTTAGTATGTTCTGCTTTGTGGCGGCAAGATAATAAAAAAAAGAGCATGTTATTGTTTGAGGAGGGGGAACCAAGTGAAGAATAGAGGGCATCCAATAAATTGGAAATTCTGATAGATCTTGCTGAGTACCAAATGGCATATGTGTAAATTAGCAGCACTGAAGGAATTCTGACAGTGATGAAGCAGAGAAAGGGCAGTTTTGTATGGGAAGGCCAAGAGAGATCAAGTAGTCTATGGTGCATTTAATGATGCTACAGGAGATAAAAGGTGGTAAGAGAAAGTGGAAACTTTAGATTGGGATTAATTAGAAAGATGAATATTTCCTATGTAACTCGTGACAAACCACAATATTTAATACTGAAAGCCAATGCTCTCAGACAGATATTAGCATACTTCATAGTGATGAAGTCCAGATTTAAAAAGGAATGCTAGAAAAATACAATTGTTCAAGAAAAAACTACCATAAAAATAAAAATTAACATTAAAGGCTATAATGAATCAGTATCTTATGTCAGACAGCTTACTGTAATGGCTGTTAGGATTTTATACAGTGAATATTTAATGTAAATGCTTAAGCTCTACCTGGAACAGACAACAGCTCCCTTTTCAAGTGAATGCTTTCATTACTAGTTAATAAGATGTTTCATACATTTTGTTCTTTGTGTGGTCCCATAAATCTCAAAAACAATACTAAGCATGAATACAGAGCAACTCTATTGCTCCACTTCGACCCTACCTTTTCCTATTGTCAGTGCTATATTACCTATCATGTGTAAAATGGAGGTTGGGTTACCTGACTGTTGGTCTCATTTCATGCCTCAGCATTTTAAGTCTAGGTTGTTTAACCAAAAAGGATGAATGTGGCATAGCCATGATTGTGTGTCTTATCAGTAAAAGAGTGAATTTTCTTGGGTGGGATTAAACTCACTGCAGAGGTCTAAAGTTCACTGTCAAGGTCACCAGCAGTTGCCCTTTTATAGTCTAAGAGGAGAAATAAGCACCACCAGAGTGCCATTCATCAGCTGTATTTCAGATTCTGTTTTAGAGAGAACTACACCTTAAAAGGGCCTTGAATTTCCTAAATGACTGAAGATTTACTGTTCAAGTGAAGGTCAAATGCCACAGGCTATTTTACTGGGAAGCGTTTTCTGTTTGTTTGGGCTTCTTTTGCCATAAACAAACTTTCTTGGAAGTCTTAAAAATCTTCTGAGAAGATATTAATGTATAGTAACTCTTATTAAATAATCTCAGTAATGTCTAAAGCTGCAACTTTTCAACACCATAAGACATGAATTTAGAATTCATATATTCTTAGCTATTTATCCCAGAGATTAGAAATCCATGCATCTGGTATTATTATCTTGAAACACTGGCTATCAGAGCAATGGGATTTGGAAGGTCTGGTGTTCAGTTACAACATGGATTAACTTCTAGTATATTTTAACCTAATCAAGTAAATAATAAATCAAAAAGAACAGCATGACTGTTGTCATAGCTATAGAATGTAATGGTTACTAGTTTCTTTTGTGGGCAAAATTTAGAATATGGAATGAGCTGTGTGCTGCTTGCAGGCAAAATCCATTCTGTATTTGATTTTGATGTGTTTTCAATTGAATTCTTTTCTGTGGTTCATTTAGCTTCAAATATAAATTAAAAGATCTAATTTTAAAGCAGCTGACCTTATGGAACAGCTGATATGTCACTTACAGACAAATGATATAGTTTTGTGCATCCCTTAAAGTTTTTGTACAAATGCCCTTGCTTTGACTGTGAGAGAGAAAAGGGCTTTTCTGAACATCTTGTTTCATCAAATGCAGATCACGTAAAATGTGAATATTTTTTTCCTTGAGCAAGAGATTTCTAAATTCCAAGTGTGTCCTGGAATTGTCTCTGGATTTTGCCAAGTGATATCTCTTACCGACCCATTTTGTCTCTGTCAGATTTCAAAGCTTGTTGGGTAAAGATTAAAATGATAATTTATAGGGAATTATATCCATATTTCCTCTCTAGTCTTCAAAGTCACAGAAGGAATTATTCTTTCTTCAAGTGCAATTACTCCTAGAGTTTCTCTGGTGGAGTTTTTCTTCCTGTATTGGATCTGACACATGGTCTTCCTTGAAGATACAATAAAGACCACAATACGTGAATGCGGCTACAGATTTCTACTCTGCTCTGTTTTTTAAATTCACATTATCTAATGCCTACAGGTAATAAGGAAGTAGATAAACCTATTAATCAATAGAATTAAATTGGAAAGTAGAGGTTCTGTGGGCATAAATATCGTTACCTCTAGCGGCAGACTTCCTTGATATGTAGGCACTCAGCAGAAATCTCTGAGCCATTTATACTTTATATTGGCATGCCATTGCAATCAGTGTTTAACTCTTTCAGTGTTGTGAAGCTCATCTCTACGTTGTCCATGTTTTTGCTGTGTTTCCACTGAAGTACTAACCTCTGTGTGATGACTATGGCACTACGAAGCATGCTTCTGAGTTCTGCTGAAGAACTAGCAGGAGCATGACTGCCAATGAAGTGCTATGGAAAAATAATAAAAGCAGCAAAAGCAGCTGGAAAAAAAACCCCAAAAAAGTCCCCCAAAATCAAAACTCTTCCAGTACTAACTGTGCTGTCATTGTCTGCAAAAATTAAAAAAAAAAAAAAGAGGCCTGTTACAGCTGAAGCTGCTGCTAAGTACTCTGCCCCAACACTATTTAAAAAGACTTTCAAGCAGCTGTATCAAGACAAAAAAATGTCACATATGTAAGTTCTTTTATTGAACTATTACATCATGAGATGATGAAATGCATTTGGGAAAACTTAAGCATAAAACAGAATCAGTGCAATGATGATGTGTTGATTGCAGATGTGGTGCTTAGGGACATGGATAAGTGATGGGTGTGGCAGAGACAGCCTAATGGTTGGACTGAATGATTTTAGAGGTCTTGTCCAGCTTTAATGATTCTATGAATCTAAGATCCCACCCTGAAACACTTCAAGGTTCCTCTAAATGTCCATCATTTCATATTTGTTCTGCATATACAACGTTCATTAATGAAAATTTTAGGGCCCTCTCTGAATGCTATAATGGGCCCTTGTGTTGCCTAGTTCTGTGTTCCCTGCATTCCCTGCCTCTTCCCAATCCCTGTCTATTGGCCCAGGAGCCCCACTTCAGCTCAGCCCAGGTTCAGGTGTCCATTCCTTAGTGATGCTGTAGGCGTGCCACACTCCAGCTCCAACACAGTCCTGCCCTGCCAGTGGGCTCCACTGATTCGGGCCCAACCCATGATCTGACCTAAATTCTGCATTCCTAAGAGCAACTTGGGATCTCCTGTCAGAGTTGTATGGCTTCATACAGACAAATTCACGATACAGACATAGGAAGATGAAAACTCTGTGACGAGTGAATAATCTTGTGATAACACTAGGTTATTGAAAATAACTCTCATTGAAATAAAGAGGTTCATTAATATCAAGTCCCAAGTTTCATCCACCTGCTTTTAGGCAACTGAGGCATCTAAGCAAAGAATATGGAGATGGATTCACCTCGTCTGACTTCAGGCAAAAGCTGTGTGCCTAGTTCAATCTGTCTGTTTGTGACTTTAGATCTGTTTGCATAGTTCTGTGAGAGTTTTATTTCTGACATTTGCCTTTTGAGAGATCAAACTGCTGCTTATCTGAGAAAGTTCAGTGCACTGGAATAAATTTTTACCAAAGGGTAGAAGAGAGTAAAATGGCCATTCTGCTTCACCAACTCTTCAGAAATGACAGTCATGTCATGAACATAATGATTTGTTTTTAATCTGTAGCTAAAGCCAAAAATGCTTGTAATGGTTGAAAGTGGAAAGTGGGAAGAACTTTGTAGCTATGCTCTGCTGCATCATCACAAAGAACTACTGAAAAGAGTAGACATACACCCCTGCCACATCTGCCACAGTTCAGGACCAAACGAGAGCATAGAGACTAAATAAACCTGAACACCAGGGAATTTAATCATCAGTGTAGGCAGTTTTATAAATTAGATGGCTTCCCAACATCTCAGTAACCACGTGCTCTGTCCCCCTCCAGCTCTCACAACCTGCTAGGATGCAGGGCTGGGTGGTGACATGCCCCTTTGGCCACCCAGGCTGCACTGTAGCAGAACACCTTGTCCTGTCCCTGGGTCCGTGTCCCTCAGCCAACCAATGGTGCAAATACATCCGAATCATTCCTACCTTCATTTAATGACTGTGATGGGGACTGACCCTTCTGTAAAGCCAGCAAACCCCCATGTCCTTGGAGGAGGAGGATAACAAAAAAGAAGACCAGATAACCCCATTCAAATGTTCCAGGTCCCAATCAGGAGCAAATGGCTGCAGTGACCTCAGAGAACAAGAACACAGCTTTTTTCACTTGGCAGACACTTCTGCTTTTGGACAAGCCAGCTCCACCACTGCTCTCTGTGTATTTTTCTGCTCCATATCCCAGCCTTGGTGGGCAGACATCAGTTTTTCTTTAACAGGTTGTTACCATTTTTCAATGCACCTGCTTTTTTTTTCTGGACCATTCCGTTGTTATTCCAGGTTTTGTATTTTTACACTAAAATCTTGTATGCAAAAATACAAACCCACATTAATGTTTCATAATTTTCCCCATTTCCCTTATAAAATCTGAAACTTTCCTGAACTTGGTTTTCTCAATAACCCAGAATTTTTTACCTTCCCCTTCCAACAGAGGCATGTGTTTGGGTCAAATGCTATGTTGAGTCTTTTTCATCCTCCAGTGAAGGGACCAGATATTCCTCTTTCTTACTCCTTTTCCCAAAGCTATCTGTGATTCCTGTAATCACTACCCTACTTCTGACACCTAAGGACAGTGCAGCAACCTGGATACCAATACCTGTTAACTATAGATGCACACTTTTAGAAGTTGCGTAGGAGGTGGAACACAGCCCAAAATGAAGTTTTGGCAAGTTGGCATTGAGGTCCTTGCCAGGCATTGTGTGATCCTGAAGCTGGGCCATGGGCTACCCAGGACTCTTATTTTATCCTCTTGCTGGATACCAACACTGGTCTGATCAAGTAGAGAAAATGAGATGCCTGATCAGCCAGTTCAAGTTCCAGCTGTGCATAAGACCTGGCTGTTGCCATCACTGATGCACTAACTCTGCACGTCTAGGAGGTTCTCCATATGTTTGCTGCTCTCTCAGTGACTGACAGGTTAGAGATGCTCCTCTATTCTTAAAACTAGACTTCTTCATTTTCTTAAAATTTTACCTATGTTAATTCACTAAAACTATAGTTAACCAGGCCTAACCCATATTGGGTGCTGCAACCTGATCCAGAGAAACTGTTACAGCATAGTATTTTGAAAATGCATTTTAAACATTGAGTATTCTGCCATATTCCTTAGCAAGTTTTGCAATGTTTTAATTATTTTGCTATTAACAAATTGGCACTGTAATTCTTGTGAGAATTTCTTAACTTCTGTTTTCAGCCTTTCAAATTTTTTCCATCTTTTGTTTTTGTTGAATTAATCATACATTATTGCCAAAGGTAACTTCATCAATCTCTAAACCTATTTCTGAATAAGCTGAATATTTTCTTACATTTATCACTATAATAAATCTTTTAGAAGACTAGAAACCCTTTTGTTCTTTTCTGGACACCATCTAAGAACACTGGGCTGAAGTAGAACAGGTGTCTCCATTACTGTCAAAGTTTCATCCTGATTAGTTTCAAGAAATGAGAAGAATTTCTGAAGTGCATAAAGAGGTTTAATGGAGTGGAAACCACATAGAGGTAGTTACAAGGTAACATACACAAATTCATCTTCTTTCAACTTTTTTCCTTTTTTACCCTATTTATTGAATAGAATATCTAATGTAAGATTATGAACGATTTAACAGTTAGATTCATGCAACCTCTAGGGACCAGATTTGTACCATTTGTTTTAGTCATTTTGAGGCATAACAATTAGTGAAAGATCTAGCTTAGGTTTTAAACGAACTTAGATGTCAAAATATTACTTAACCCAGGTATGTTTATACTGCCCTCAGGAGGAAAAAAATGTTCTTTATGTCTGCATAAAGAAATAAGGTAAATGCACTTATAACTTTAATTTAAAGAGATATAAAAGACCTGTGCATGTCAGTGCCTTAGCAGACTTGCCAGCTCGGTCAGAATCCAAACTTACATAGGTCCAGACCTACCCTATTCAGCCTTGTAGATAGATGTCCCTGTGGGTCATAATCTACCCCAAGTACTGTGAGACAAGCAATCTGTGCTTTCGAGGCACTCCTGTAATATTTAATCTAACAGGACATGTCAAGGGTATGATCCCTGGCATGCAGTCACCCATACTGCAAAATTGCCAGTATAGTCCCCAAGATGTCATCGTTAAGATCAGTAACTTCCTCCTGTCGCTGTTGAGCCGCTAGCCGAGTGAAGAATTCGAGACTGTTGAGTGGTGAAATCTGACTTTATTATTTAATTATAAAACTTATATAGACTTTTCAAAGGTCATCTGGATTGGGTTAATCTAAAACCTCCCCCTAGGCCGATTGGCCAGGTCAGAACTGCCCATGTTTTCCAGAGACCGTTTCAACAACATCCAAACTTTATCTTTATTTATAAAACATAGGAAGAAGAAGAGAAAAATTCCCATGGGAAAGAATCTGAGCCACCACATCCTCCCAGTCAAACCTGAGCCAAGGATCGTTCCCAATAACAGTTTGAACGTAGCTGGTCTATTTAGGAAGAGAAGAGAGCTCAGTTGTAAAGAAAACTACTCTACTGTGCCAGTTAGCCTGAGGTCCAAAGAGTCCCTGGACTATCTTATTTATTAGCATAGCCAGAGTCTTAGTGATGGAATTTGCAGTTGTATTTTTCTAGACTGTTTTTAGCAACAGATCTCCCTTTTTCTCATCTGAAATAAGAATAAATATTTACAACTTTTAATAAAACTATCATGAGAAAAATCTTATACTTCTCAATGGACCTTACTGCTATTTGATTTCAGCAATTGTCGTGGTTTTGATCTTGGCTAAGTGCCAGGCACCCACGGCAGCCTCTCACTTGTTCCCTCCCCTGCCACAGCTGGGCAGATGAGGGAAGGAGAGGGGAAAAAAACC
>VYZT01041085.1:0-49383 GCA_013400735.1 Pomatostomus ruficeps
TTGTAAAACTGGATTACTTTGGTGTTTTGGAACTTGGTATTCTAGTATTTTGAAACTGGGTTACTTTGGTATTAGACCACAGCTGCAGATGCAGCCTGGAACAGTGCCGCTAAAGCAGACTGGCCAAAAATCTCAGATATGTGAGGCAGACACATGCGTGCTGTGCGTGAAAAGAGGCGTGTGGGGGGCTCTTGGTCGGTAAGTACGGACATTCGAGACTCAGGTGATGGCATCTAAAGTCCATGATACCTGGCTGCTTGGGAAAACGAGTTACGATGACATCAAGACGTGAGGAAGGCCTGTGACACAGAAGACTGATGTTTGGAAGGACACCGGGGACGCGCCCGTCTCCTCCAGCATCCCCGGCATCGCCGGCGCTCCCGCGCACGCGCGCCGAGACCGGACGCGCTGTGACGCCACCTCCGGAAGCGGCTCCCTGCGAGCCCTGCCCAGAGCTCCCGCAGCTCTCGGTGGCCGTGCTGGTGCCCGTGCCGGCCATGAGCAAGCGCAAAGCTCCCCAGGAGAGCCCCAACGAGGGCATCACCGACTTCCTCACCGGTAGGTGTGTGCGCTCGGTCGGTTCCGTGGGTGGGAAGGGCCGCGGACCGGCTGGCTCTCACCGCGGTTTTCCCGCAGAACTGGCCAACTACGAGCGCAACGTGAACCGGGCCATCCACAAGTACAACGCGTACAGGTACCGCCTCCCTCCCGCCGCGCCCCCATCCCGGGGCCCAGCCCGTTCGGGCCCTGACCGGCACTGTTCCGCAGGAAAGCGGCCTCGGCCATTTCTCGGTATCCGAGCAAGCTACGGAGCGGGGCTGAAGCCAAGAAGCTGGTAGGTGTTCGTGCCCGGGTTGCCGTCGGGAGAATCTGGGGCAGCCGGAGCGGGAACGAGGTGCCGGAGGTTCCTGGGAAGCGTGAGGGCAGCCCTGCTTCTGCCAGCGCCTCTTTCCAGTACCCGAGTCAGAGTTCGGGGACGGGGGACGCGGTGTGGCCACTGTGGGGTTTTCGGAGCTGGAACTGGGCACCCCATCTGAGTCTCTGCCTGTAAAAATACCATTCCCCTTTGCTCTGTTACTCCTTTGTTAGTTCTGAGATCTTGAGCAGTAAGAATCAAAGCCTTGTGCAAAATTATTGCTTCGGGGAAGCTTGATATAGCCCTTGAATTACAGTGTTTATGCCGTTTGTGTTGTACCTGTGAATTCTTGTGCTCTTTTATGGTCCAATATTTTATTGTGATCTTGCGTGCCCCATGGTTCTTTCTGAACTCTAAATTCCAGGGAGTTTTCCTTGCTTCTCACATATTAAGTGATTTTGAAGTTAACTTGTTTGTACTCACCCCCCAATATTTAGGATGGAGTAGGTTCTAAAATAGCTGAGAAGATAGATGAATTCTTATCCACTGGAAAACTACGCAAATTGGAAAAGGTGGGTTTCTTTCCCTTGTTCTGTGTTTCTCAGTAGTTGCTTTTCTTGATAACTTGCGAAGTAGCCTGCTTGCTTTGCACATTTCTGATATTGTCCCTGGAGAGTCTTAGTAGTGGCGGACACAGAGTTTATGGTAAGGAGAAATCAAGGATTGAGAAGCTCAGCCAAAGCTTCAAAGCTGTCTATTTATGAAAATATTTTATCTTACGTAATCAGCATGTGCAGATCTTCTGTAAGAAGTGGAATTCTGTCTCTGCAAGGCTGTGGAGTTCCGTGCTTTAGGCCTGCTGTTTGCCTTAGGGTGGATAGTTTGGCAGTTTTCAGGCTAGTTACTTGTGACATTATTGTGATATGCCATATTACCCTTGGTACTGTTTCGCAGTGACTTATAGTGAACTTCCAAACCGGAGTCTGACTAAGCTCTTTTATCTTCAGAAGGCTTTTTTTTCCCCTGTTTATTGCAAATGGAGTAAAGAAGGATTTGGTTTGCGTTGTTTTGTTTTTGTAGATTCGACAAGATGATACAAGTGCTTCTATCAATCTCCTGACACGAGTCACTGGCATTGGGTATAAGTTTCTTGGGGTGTTTTTTGGGTTTTTTTTCCCTTCTCCTGATCATTTGACAGACTTATGAGCAGATTTTGGGTGATTGCTAATAATGAAGAGAATGAGCCTGAGCTGATGATGTCACACTGACACACTGTAGTCGTGATTACAGGATTGACTGAGACAAAAGGGTATAGAATCATCAATTACAGACTGTGTGGTACAGGAGTGGAAATGAGAAGCTCCTGTGTGCAAGCTGAGAGGGGAAGGAGAGAGATGCTGGTCAAGAATGAAACCATGAAAGACCAACAAAAGTGGAAGTGAGAATCTGCCCTCAGGGTTTTTTTAAAAGGAGAAGCAGAGCCTTGAAGCAGGCAACAAAACAAAACCAAGCAAACAAAAAAGCCCAGCAGGACTCTGCTACAATGCTGTCATACATTTGTTATTATTGTCTGAGGCAATATTGCCTATTTAGTGTGATTTATTTAATTTTTTGCAATTACACATCACTGTATAGTTATATCGGTGTTAAAAAACTCTTGTATAACTCTTTGGATCTCTGCTGACTGAAAGCATAAACTGAAAATATGCATGCTGAAAAGATGTAAGCATCACAAGCAACCTCAGTCTTGGCCTTTAAGAACTTAGACAGTTAAAAAGAATTTTAATGTCCTATTCAGTGTTGCAAGATTCTTGCTGTCCCTGATGCCAGATTGCCTTGTCTCTTCGCAGTCCTGCTGCTGCTAGGAAGTTTGTTGAGGAAGGAATTAAGACTTTAGAAGGTAAGTGTAAATCTGTGGGCCTCGGTTCACACTCCAGTCATCTTTTTTTTCTGTCATGCTGCCTCTTCTACAGTGGTAATGTGGTAGCATGTGTGCTCTAGGCTTTGAGGAAGAGGTGTAAGATGCTGAAGCTAGTACACAGGCTTAAGGCATTACATACGTATCCAAAGTAAAGTACATGCAGGTTACATGGAAGATAATAAGGATTTTGGCTCTTTGGTGGTCTATTAAGTCTTTAACAGAAGTGCTCTGTGCATTTATGGTCATCGTGTCAGCTATTGTGTAGGTAGTTTGAAATTCCCTCCTCTGAGGTTGTATTCTCATTACGTATTCTTTGCGTGCATCATCTTTGCATTGGTAGAAACTTACTGTAAGATTTTTAGTACTCAGTTAACTATTTTGTTTGGGGTTTTTTTTCCTAGATCTAAGAAAAGTTGAGCACAAGCTGACCCATCACCAGCGAATTGGGTTGAAGTAAGCTTTCTTGGGTACAAGTGCTTGGCATTTTTAATGACTCCTTTGGACACCAGGTTGTAATGTAAGGTTACACAGGCCGAGGAAGGTTCCCTTCTCTCTGTGCTCTACCTGCTTTTCAGCAGTCGTTTAGAAATTTTGTTTCATTGGGGTTGAACGGCTTAGCCTCCATTCAGAAAGAAGTTAATATCAAGTGACTTCCTCTGTTAGCTCATGGAGAATCACTTTAGCAAGGTTGTGTTGTTTCTTCACAATCTGCATAGAAGTGGCCTAGACTATTTTTTTGTTATGTGCTGTGAACAAGGTAAGACTTTTCCATGTCTGAACTTGAGAATGCTGTGCAGAATGTATGTTTGTTGTTCAGTATTCATCAGCTTGAATGCTGTTTGTTGAGTGTCTGTTTGGTGTGCTAGTTCTGGAAGAACTATAGCTGTGTTTGTCAAAGCTGCAAGTGAACCAAATAAAACCAAATGGTGTTTCGCCTGGCCTCTTTTTCTCCACAGTCAAGCAGCATGCTGACAATCTGATTTTTACAAATATATCTGGAGCTGTATTTCAGTTGGGAGCTTCCATTTAGCTCTTTCCGACATAGGTCACCTCTGACCATGGGTGAGGGACCTGTTCCTCCTACTCACTGGTGGGCTGAGTTTTGTCAGGAACCTTTTGTATTTTCATAGGGTTATGTAAATAAATATTAGGCAATTGGTTATATGGTAATGCTACTACCACCTCATAGTAGCTCTTCATATACAGTGGAAATACTGAAACCGTGTTTGGAGCACTGTCAAACTTGCAGTTGTAAGTTTTTATTGTCACCTTGCAAGATGTTTTCTAAGTTGTTTGATGACAGTCAATGATGACAGGAACTTTTAGTGATGTGATAGTAGTGTAAGTTGGTGTTCTTTCCTCCGATATACATTTAATTGACTAAAATTTTAAGATGCTGCCCCTGCCACTTATTCAGATACTTTTATTTTTATATTTGCAGATATTTTGAAGATTTTGAGAAAAGAATCCCAAGGGAAGAAATGCTGCAAATGCAGGTAAGAATCTCTTTGTGAAGGATGTGAGGTACTGATGACCAGTGAATGACTGACACCTCTAAACATGCATCTTTCCTTTTTATGTAGGAAATTGTGCTGAAAGAGATACAGAAGCTGGACCCAAACTATATTGCTACAGTCTGTGGCAGTTTTAGGCGAGGTTCGTACTCTGTGATCTTGTTATCTTTATTTTGGGATAATAAGCAAGACAAGTTACTATGTATGTTGTTCTTGTTGAGAGAGTCTATGCTCGAACCTGGCCATTCCCTGTTAGTAATGTCTTGACTAGCTAGTTCAGTGATGAGACACCCACATAAATCCTTGCTTCTCCACCCTTCCCCCATAAAGAGTAGTCTGTTGTAACATGAATTGTTTGCTTTGTTTTTACATTAACAACGTTTGTGCTTCCTTGCTGTAGAGTACATTTGGATATTTTCATAGGTATGGGGAATATAAACTTTTTGATGAAAGAATAAGATTCTCTTACTTTAAGGTTTGTTGTTTCTTTTTTTTGCTAATATCTCAAATAGTGACCATTTTCAGCTAGAAAAACATGTTTACAAGAAGAGGTAAGATGGATGTTCACCAGCATTAGTATATTTTGCCATACACAGAATGATTTTTCTTTGCTTCTTTCTTGCATAGGTGCAGAGTCAAGCGGTGATATGGATGTTCTTCTAACCCATCCCAGTTTCACATCTGAATCATCCAAACAGGTGTGTTTCTCAGATGCTGTGGATCAGGATCAGTACTGTAGATTGCATATAGTTTCAGACTTGTATTGCAGCTTTTTGTGGTTTTGTATTTACTGTAATATTGAACTCTTCTCTTGGATCAGCATGTTTTTTTGAGGAGTTACAATTAGTTCTCAGGTCCATGTATTATGCTGTGTTTCTCTTGCAGAACTGGTCAATATGCTTATTTTTACCCTTCTGTCCTTCCTCTTCCTGTCACACATTCCCCCACCCCCTTCAATTCATGTGCTTTTATAGTGCAGAACTGTAAAGCTAGCTGGATTAAAAGGAGACTGAGTATGTCTTTACGTAGCCATAATCATTTAGATGATAGGAAACTGTCCTGCTGCCCTTCTAAGCTTTTGGGACTAACTCTGAAGCACTATTAATTACAGTGGTTTTTTTTTTTTCTTGTATAACTTCTATTGATTCATTGTTTAAAAGATGAATTAGATTTGTCATTTCCAACAAAAGGCAATCTCACATGGGGGTATTGGTGGAAATTGTTTTTATGTTGCACAACTGTAATTTTATTAGCTTTTTCCCAGTATTATTGTTACCTTTTTCCCATTTGGGTCAAATTTCATGTAGAATAGTACATACAATTATGATGATGTTCTTTACTTGTATGAGCCTCTGTCTAGTAAATAGATAAGATATTCTTGTTATTTTGGAAGTAATTTCTTCTTTTTTGTTATCATTGTTCCTAGTCAAAACTTCTGCGTCAGGTTGTAGAACAATTGGAAAAAGTCCACTTCATCACGGATATGCTGTCTAAAGGTGACACAAAATTCATGGTAAGAGCTTTTTTGGTGGTGAAGGATGTTGTGGGGGGATTACTCTTCCTGACACAAGCTGGGATGAATACAAGATAAATTGCTTGGACTGTTGGAATTGGGGATGGGGGTGGTGTGTGTTTGGTTGATTTTTTTAATTCTCCCCCTTGCACCTCGTAAGAACTTCCTGCAGTTAACTCTTAGGGAATACCTTTTAGTAAGATTTCAGTATTAGAAAGTGTACAGATTTTTGTGTAGTTCTGAACCGCTCTGACATAGCCTTCATCACATAATGTCAATTGCTTCTATATTGCTGGATGTTTCCTGGAACCTCAACACAACATCACTTCTTCAGTTGCACCAATGACCTCTTCTGTAATTGTGTCCTCAGGATCTTGGAAACATTTAGCTTTGATCTCGGAGCTATGTTTACCTGATTTTGTCTAATACATAATAAGCTTTTGTCTCCTTTTGTGTCAGTTATGCTGCAGAACAGATTTAATGGATAAGCTACTAGACTTAGGATATAATAGCGATTATGTGGGATGCCTAAAGCAAGTAATTAATAACAAGAACATTAATTTTCTTAGATTGTATGCTGACAATGCAGGGTTTTTTTTCTTTTCTTAACCTACCGATATTTGTGCATACTGAAAAGCCTGATAATAATTAGGACTGGGTAATGAGGAGTCCTGTGATCCTTCCTGGTGCAATAAAAATTTAAGAAGCATTTATATGCTACATTGAAAAACAGTTCTCATAACTGTGTAAAATAGTGATTCACTATATTCTGATATCAGGCTGTTCTAGTAAAATATTTAATAAATTCAGCAGGGATTTAACTTTGCTTTCCAGGGTGACTGAGGATTATTTAGAGGTTGTTTAGGGGTGGGGAGGTAAAGATGGTTCTCAAATCTGTTTAATTTCATTTGAATTTCTCACTTGCCTTACTTCCTCACAGGGTGTCTGTCAGCTGCCAGATAAAGAAGATGGAACAGTCTATCCACATAGGAGAATTGATATCCGGTACACACATCAAAAACCCACACCCAAATCCTTAGTTTAGCTGTCTGCTACAGAGTAGGCATTTGCATGAATTTTTGCATCCAAACCTCTACTTCCATGTTCAGAACATGGCATTTACTAGGTTTCTAATGCTTTTGCACTGTGGAAGCCGCTGTACAACTGCCAGTAACTACAACAGGTTATTAGCAATAATGCTGTGTTTCAAATCATGATATTATGTTCAGATTTAGAATTGTGTCCTATTTTATCATCCTTCTTTGACATTGATTCTTGGCAGGAGTGCAAGCACCATAACCAGATAGTGGCTGAACACCAGTAACTCCTGGGTAAGGGTAGATATGCTGAACCTTTCTTTGATATGCAGTTCCTTTCACTCTTGCATCTGGCTTGTGGGATAGTTTAATGTACAGAGTTGCAGAATGTATACACATAAATACAAAGTAAACCTACAAGTGTCTGAATAACTGAATTCTAAATAGCTTATAACTTTTTTGTTATATATTTGTTCTAAGTTTGCGCTTCTACTTTTTATTCTAGGCTTATTCCGAAAGATCAGTATTACTGTGGTGTACTGTATTTCACAGGAAGTGATATATTCAATAAGAACATGAGAACTCATGCTCTGGAAATGGGCTTCACAATCAATGAATACGCAATACGTCGCTTGGGTGTTACTGGTCAGTCTGCGCCTTTGCACAGAGTATTCTTTCTAGTTATGCACTTTGTGTGATCCCCATCAATTGGTTGCAGTGTTTTGGAAATACTTCTGATAAATGCTATAGTTTGTGAAATTTTTCACAGTGTCCTTATTGTATTGGGCACTATTACAGCAAGAAGGGTGTCATGGTTTGACTTTGGCTATGTGCTAGGCACTTACGTCAGCTGCTTACTCGTTCCCTCCCCTGCCACAGCTGGGCAGAGGAGGGAAGGAGAGGGGGAAAAAAAACTCAGGGAATTAACTCAAAGGTTTATGAGTTGAGATAAAGAACTGGGAGAAAACGTTTTAAAGTTAAACTAGGCTTAGTTTAAGTTGCAAAGTGAAATTTATTACTACTAGAGTTAGAAGGAATATATGAGAAATAAATTAAACTTTTAAAAGACACCATTCTTTTCACTCCCCACTCCTCCCTCCCTCCCACTAACAGTGCAAGGCGGGGCAGGGTGTGGGGTTTTAGGTCAGTCTATTTCTAAGATCTTCATCCCCTGCTTAGGGAGAGGAGTTCTTTTTCCTTCTGCATTTGCCGTGGGGTCCCTCCCATGAGAGACAGTTTTTTGTGAGATTTTATGGTATGGGTTTACTTGTTAATGGGGTGCAGTTTTCTAAGGGTAAACTGCTCCAGCATGGAAGCAGGGGACCCCTCTCTCTCTAACCGGGTCTCTCACCTGGACTGCAGTTTCCTCCAACATCCACTCGCTCCAGCGTGGTCACTTCTTCCACAAACTGCAGGACTTTCATCTCAGTCTCTGTCTCTCACTAGGCTGCACTTGCTACTGCTTCTTCTGGTACTTACAGTTACTGCAGCTTCTTTTGGCATCTCTGGCTGCTGTGGCTTCCGACATCTCCCCGCTCTAACGTTGGCACTTCACTTACAGACTGCGGGTGGATTTCTGCATCCTCTATGGATCCCATGGGCTACAGGGGGGACACCCTGCCTCACCATGGGCTCACCACGGCCTGCAGAGGAATCACAGCTCCAGAGCCTGGAGCACTTCCTCCCCCTCATTTTCTACTGACTTTAGTGTTTCTATGTTGTTTTCTTTCACATGTTCTCACATTCTCTTCTTTCTCTAACTAAAGGCAGCTGCATGCACATTTGTTTTGATTTTTTTCTTAAATATGTCATCACAGAGGCGTAACTAACTTTTTTAATTGGCTCAAACATGGCCAGTGGCATGTCTATCATCTTCAGAGCCATCTGAGATTGGCTCTGCTGGAAATGGTGAAGAATTCTAAAAGCTTCTCACAAGAGCCATCTTTATGGCCCCCTCCCTACTACTAAAGCTACAACAAAGGAACAGCCTATTTATGTACAAGCAGCTCTGTGGCACAGTTACTTCTTTAGGCCACAAAGTATTAATGACTTAAAGATTTTTTTCTGTGTCATGCACAGCACATATTTGGTTTCCTACTCTTTTCACAGGGTATGTCGTGTCCTTCGGGTGCTTTCTTTTGGAGGAGAGGTTATTTTATATACCCACACACAACTATAAATTTATTTAACTGCTTAACCATGGGGCCCCAAAGTTAATTCATTACCTTATTTCCTTTGACACTAATAAGAATCCCTATGCAAACACTATGAAAAGTTCGTTGAGGGTGGGAGGGTCGTTCTGGGTTGGCTTTTTAAGTCTTTTACCTACAGCAGTTTTGTCTGAATCTTGCAATGCATTTGGCTTTTCTGAATGGTACAGATTTTCCACTTTTCAAATAGCCTGTGTAATTTGCTTGCAGGAGTTGCTGGAGAGGCCCTGCCAGTAGAATCTGAAAAAGACGTCTTTGATTATATCCAGTGGAAATACCGAGAGCCAAAGGATCGGAGTGAATAACTAACTGCTTGTCTAGGTTTGTAGCCTAGAGATATGTTTTCATAGCGTTTTATGAACACGTGAAAGTGCATAGTCTTACTTTTGATGTTACTGGAAAAACTGTATATGACTGATGTTTAAAGCAAGTCCATGGCACTTGTACAGAATGTGTAGTGAAGATAAATCCTGTGAGATTTCATTTTCATATAGTCACAGAATAATTCAGGTTGGTAAGGATCCCTAAATGTCATGTAGTCCAGTCTCCCTGCCATGAGCAGGGGCAGCTTTGACCTAGATAAGATTGCTTAGAGTCCAGTCCAATCCAACCTTGAATGTTTTCCAGGGATGGGGCATCCAGCATCTCTCTTTGTATCTTATATATCTGTAGATACCAGAATGAGAAAGTGGGCTATATCATGAAGTACTCTTAAAGAGTACCGTTTTCAACTATTGTATGTCCTCATATCTGTGTTAAGTGTCTTGGTGCAGTGCTGAAGCTCATGATGAGTTGTTTCTGTGTACCTATTTCTAAAATCTTTTAACATGGGCTATATGCTAATATGGCCATTCTCCTGTTGCATGTGACCTGTGGATTTTGTTACTAGGTATGTTGTAGTACTATTGATTACAATGCTCTGTGTTTGGTCAACTTGTTCAGCTGTCTGATTAATCGATGCACTTCTACCACTTCTGTAGATACAATCTGCCCTTTTTTATATGCAAACCTGTCAAATCTTATTTTACATCTCCCCTTTAATTGCTGGGAAAGGTAATGAGTATTTTGGATGTGAGAAGAGGTCTCTTCAAGAATGCATTACTAGTTGTATTTGAGATGGGGGTTCGGTTGGTTAACTTAAAACTTTTCAAAGTAGTAAACTACTAGCTTCCATGTGCTACAGAGCATGACCATGGAATGTATTGCCGCTACTGTGTTTGAATACCTTGTAGCAGTAAGGCATTCCTATTACCGAACTGCAAGCTGCAAGCGTCTGCAAGATTAGACTATTTTGTACAGAGTCAAATTGACTATTGCTAACTATATAACACTTCTCTTGGTTTCTTAATGGTCAGGTTCTCTATCAGCGTCTCTGAGGGCAGAGAGGATTTTGTATTGTCAGACTACTTAACCTGACCTGAATCATGAAACAGACATAGTATTATTTCTTATTTTTGTCCGGCTTAAGCCTGCAGAACAACTACATTTTTAACTTATTCTTATACAAGGAGAGTTAATCAGTCTTAGTAATTGAGATTATAGACTGATGCTCTTGGGAGTTTTAATTACTTTCTGGGAATGTTCCTCAGTGCTAATGCATGCAGTAGTATGTAAGGTAACTAGAAGTTAAGTAGGTACTATGTGAAGTCTTTTGATGCCTCATTGTAAAAATCTATATAACTGATATATTTAGTATTTTCTTCAGTAATCAGTAGGAATAAACAATTTGAATATTACATAATGAATGTTTAATGCCTTTTGATTATTATTTTATTAGCTGTAATTTTAGGAAAAAGCAGTAACACAAGTTTACCATGTTTACAGACGTTTCCTGGGCAGCACACAGCATTACACTGATGCATTCTCCATCATCTTCAACAGGTAGCCCAGAAGACTACTTTGTCTTGGGCCTTGAGACAGAATTTGTTGGCTTTGCAGACTCACTCTATAATATTGTGAATTCTTCTATGTGCAAAAAAAAAAGGCTACTTCGGAGAACTTGCTTGGTTTTTGTGAAGTATAAAAATATACAGTGTGTCTTTTTCTTTCTCTCCTTTCTCTCCCCATTCCCTATATCTCAGCTGACTGGCTTTTGTTCTAGACTGCATTACTAGACTGCAAGATGTCTGGTCACTGCAAGGCATTGCTGTGAACCTTGTGCTTATCACAGGGAATCTGTGTAATTGGGCATGTCCTCTACTCTTATTTGGGTGCATAGACAACCTTATTTATGTACAGAATAACAGTTGGGCTTTGTCACCAATACTGGCTGAACTATTCTTTCAATATTTGGTTTTGTCCAAGTTGCCAAGTCTTACTTCAGGATGGGGTGCACCTGTCTCCTTCCTTCGATTCAGGACTATAGTGGTCCTTACTAAGGTCTGAACAGTAGTTTAAAACAGGGCTGACAATGAGTCAAGGAGGTTTGTTAGTAAGGTAGGTGAAGTGTTTGAGGGGACCTTTAGTGCCCGCTGGAGTCTCACACTGACTCTGACAGGCTGGGTGAGGCAGGGTTGCCCTGCAGCTCCGTGGGCGGGGGGCCTGCGGCACTGAATACCTCGGCAGGCCTCCTCCGTCCCTCCCAAGCACAACTTTGTACCGGCTGCCGAGACTGGAGGCGGCTCCGGCTGCAGTGCCGCCTTTCGTTGCACCGGCAGGAGACCGAGGCGCGCTCCAGGGCGCGCTCCCGCGACGCCGCCATGCCTTGACCGCGGGCGGCGCGGGGCGGGGCCAGAGTTGGGGCGCGTGCGCAGCGCTGGCGCCGCGCATGCGGACGTGGGGGCGCCGAGAGCCGTACCGGAGACAGCGCGGGCGGCAGGTAGTGCCGGGGCNNNNAGCTGGGCCAGAGGCCCGAGGGGGCGCCGGCCGCTCGCTAGGGCGGCAATTCCTCGTCCTCAGGCCCACCGGCTGCCGAAAGGAAAGCCCCGGGACGCGGGTCGGCTCTGTCTCTGAGACCGGGCGGCCGGGAGTCTTGCCAGCCGCTCCGGTTTCTCGGCCGGGAGGGACGAACTTGTGGGGCGGCTGCGACCGAGTGTTCCCACGGCGCCGGCATTTCGCCAGGGAGAGGAAGAGGCGCCGGAGCGCGCCCGCTCCGTTACCCGTTGCGTAACGCGGGCAGTGCCGGGGCGGGGGCGGCGCTCGCGCTCCCGGGGCCGCGCAGCCGCCGCCTCTCCGGCTCTGCCGCCCAAGGTGTGTAACGGTGGTTATGGGCAAGGCCCCGCCGCATCCGTCAGGAAGCATGAACCCGGCCTCATGGTTATTGTTATTCTTGTGCAGGGTTTCTTTGGGGGGATTGTGTAGAGGTTTGTAGTTTGGGGGTTTTTACACTTATTCCCCAGACTAGTGCGTGTATTCTCGTGTTTCTTTTCCCACTTCACACTGTGTTTTGTCGGCTGTTGTATCTGGTTGATTCAAAAACTGTGAGCTCGGTTCCTGTAGACAGTTCTGTTGTGCAAGTAGAACTGCTTGTTGTTAGCAAAGAATTTGTGTTTCACTATGGGCTAACCTCGAGGATGTCTATTTTAATACAGTTTAAATGCTTCATAAAATTTAACATACACATTTAAACACATAGAACACAGAAAATATAGCTACATAGTGTGTATGTAAGGAGAGAAGACATGTTAGGAGAGTGAACAGGCTCACAATTTTCAAGATGTCTCAATAGCCTTATGAAAATGAGGTGTAAACACAACAGGTTGTGACCCAAAAAGGGGGGATTTAGGTTGAGATGGTGTTGAACAGGATGGTGAAGTTCTCCTTTACTTCAAATGTTCTCAGTGAAGCTGGTGTGGAGAGCCCCAAGTCCTCAGCGCTGTTGTCATTTGTCTCTCTAAAGCCTTTGCCCATCTGTGCGGGGAGGCAGAAAGACTTGAGAGACAGCTGGCAAAGCATGAAAGAGGTAGAGGGGTGTCATGTTTTCGGAAACTGGAGAGAGAGGTTATTATTTATGCTCTAGTCTGATGTAAAATCTCAATGTATTTTGAAAGTTAGAGTAGACTGATCTCTTTCAAATTCTGAATCGGTCAGTCCCAATTCCCAGAGTGTGTTTTGGCTTACCACAACCATTACGAAGCTTTCAGGTTATGTGATTTAGAGGCCAGCTACAAATCCATGATCATGGAGTGTTCTGTAGTGTTTCCATGGGCTCCAGATCCTCTAAACCCACAGGTACGTATAGAATCATAGAATATCCTGAATTGGAAGGAACCCACAAGGATCATCAAGCCTGTGTACTAATAGATATATAGTGCAGGTTAGTTATTAAGTCATTGAACAAAGAGTGTTTGTATACTATGTGATGTAAATTGCCCAAATGCTTCATTTTTGGAAGGGCTAGCTATCTGAAAGCAGGACAGTAGTGTTGCATTTGCAACAGGGAGACTAAGTACACCAGTAAGTGCCTAAAATGGTGGAAGACAAGTGATAACTTTAGGACTTCCACATGTTTTGCTCACATCATTACTTTCTAAATTAGTCTTTCAATCTGGTATAAACAAATGGGGGATCAGGGATTTCTGGTGTTGGGTGTTGCAGAGAAGAATATGAATAAATACATCAGCAGCAGGAATGGCAAAGAATTGCCCTTAAAATCAAATTAAAAGGAACATCTTTGATAGCTTTTCTCTTCTGGAACAGGTGTGCCCTTACATTTATGCAAACTTATTTTAGAAGAGGAAGACTAATTTTCCACTGGGGAAGAGTTTTCCTGCTTCTTTACTGTGGACTTTCTGATGCAAAATCCCTGAATTGTGGTAACTAACAAAATATATCATCTAAGGCCTAATATTACGTGCCTGTCCTTTTGAGCTTTGTCCTCCAAAGTAGTTGTAATAGTATTAGGAAATGTACCCATTTAGCAAATTTAGTTTTTGCTGCTTTGTGTGCAGTGCAGAAATACACACTGATGGCTACTGGATGGTGTAAAGAGATCTCTTTTATATTTTTCACATCTCTGAAAAAGCTTTCTGTGAAGTCACAAGTGCAAATGGAAGTGAGACCTGTTTTCCTTTGAGATTGTTAAGAGCTGACGTGGTTTGCCACTTGTCCCTTTTAGAATTGGTTCTGTCACAAGTTTCCTCGTTATCAGAACAGCAGTAAGGCTCCCATGAGTTCTTTTTGCAATGTAAGACTGCATACGCAGTTGAATGTAATACCTGGGGTTCAGTGATTCTAAATAATGCATTGGCTTTCATAACATCTTTGAATCAAAGGTTGTTTGTTTTTGACAAAGCAACAATGATGCAAGGATCGCTTTGATGAACATTCTTCAAAGATCTGACAGTTCCGTATTAGTGACATACTCAGAACTACTAATCATAGACATTTATAAATGCTTTGGATATAGTTTAGATTTTATACTCTTACAGTTAAGATTCTTACAGCTTCCTATATGTTTCAGATCCAATGGCTGTCCCACCGTCGTACAGTGACTTGGGAAAGTCTGCCAGGGATGTATTCAACAAGGGATATGGTAAGTAAGATGATGATGGATTGATCACCTTTCATATTTTTTCCTTAGGCATCTTGAAAATGCCAGTAAGAACGTGAGTACCTCAGAGCTCCCCTAACACCTTATGGCAGAAAATCAGCAGAGGGCTGGAGCATCTAGCCCCTTCTGATTCTGAACTTTGAACATGTGTTATGAAAGTACTACAGTGTCGCAAAGTTTGAGGGGAAGGTTACAAATTTGACCTTAAGATGCATGCCAGAACAGTCTCTGAAAAATGCTGTGCCCTTTTTTTACCTTCTGATTTTTCTATTTAGAGTCATTAAATCAGGGATACTGATGTAGATTGCCACAGGAGACCATATATGGCAATAAACATATTCCTGAGACTGAGTGATCTTGATGTTAATTGGAATAGCCTATTGTTAAAGCTGGAGTACAAATATTTTCACAGTATTTGCATTTGTCCCTTTTCTGGAAACAGTACTAGAAAGTGTTGACTCTTTTAAAATCTGATTTTGTGTGTAATAAGGATTTCATTTGTGTCCCAAATCCATAAAACTAAAATGCACTGTGGTCTGGTCTCTTCCACCCTGGAGTTCAGGCTTTGCTAAAATTCAACTCAAGTTCCCCGCTTTAATGTCAGTTACTTCAAGCTTTTCTACTTTGTGCAAGGGCCAGGTATTTCCCTAGATTCAGAGCAGAGAGGAAAGGAAGACAGCAATAGTACTTCTGTATATGGCACTGACTGAAGTAAGTTGAAACATGGGTTTTTTGGAGGAAAAGAAAAATTCCTGCCCTGCAATCAGAAATACAAATGTAAGCTAAGTAAACCAGAAGAGATAGTTAATTGTATGGATGGGTCCCAGACTGCAGGTGGTGGAGATACTTGATGACTGGTGTCTGTTATGACTATAGATTATGAGGCCACTTACTTGGAGTTGTCAAAATTCCTTCAATCATTCTTCTCATAATCATCATAACCCTTATTATGATCAACAACTGTTTAAACATGAAAATAGGCTGTTTCAGGTTGGTGTACCCTACCTGGCATACTTTGGGTATGTTGGACATAAGCCTTGTTTGTACCTTGCAGTGAAACAGGCGCTATGTGCTATTTTATTTTCAGGATTTGGAATGGTCAAGTTAGAGTTGAAGACCAAGTCTTCCAGTGGAGTGGTAAGTATTGGGGGCTTTCAATATCACCAGCATGGCAATGGAAAGACAAATTCCTGAACTGGTAACAAGTATTAACTTGCTGGCAGGTGTTGCTTCTCTCTTTCATTCCTCATTTTAAAACTTGTAGCTGACTGAGATATTTCTACAATAGTACTTAGCTGATGTAGCAGTACTTCTTTTCCTGTGGCATGCAAGAATTTTCACACATCTTGTTACTTTTCTCCCTGTTCCCATTGACACAACCCAAACATGAACTTCTTCACCTTATATACCTCTCATTTCTACTTATAAAAGCAATTGAGTTTCCCTGCTGCTACTGGTTTTCATAAGATTTTTAGTCTAGAGGGACTTTTATCCAAAAGGTTAAGGGGCGAATAAGCACCAGAGTTTAACGTCACTGCATTTTCACTCATTTCCCCTATGCTTAAAATCCAAGATTTAATTAAAACTGAAAACAGTCCTTCTGCAGTACCCTATATGTAGAGTTTGAGAGCTTAAGTAAGCTTTAGCATTCACAGGAGAGCTGGCAAAACTAGGAATGGGTGTCGTAATTTTGATCTTTAACCACAGGCATGTATTGTTTACTAGATAATACTTTTCTTACGCTGACTCTGAGTTCTGCATGTCTTACCATTCAACAACTTACTGTTCTGACTGGTAAGATGAGCTGCTTTCCAGCCTACTTCATAATCGTATTTGCCTTAGCTCCTTCCTTTTCTTGCATTCTTATAATACAAATGGTGTAAGTCCTTACTTTTGTATTACTGTATTCTGTCTCAGTTGAGCTTTTGATGACTACTTGCATCCTGCACCAAGAAGGCGTGGACACGAGGAACTATGGGGTCTCCATACTATGGCTGCCTCTGCTTACTGACATCTCTTGATAGGCAATTTTCCTGGCTGGAAACTTTCCTGGCTGGAAACTTTCCTGGCTGGAAGTTTTGATTCTCAAATAATATGCTAATAGTTAATTGTGTGGTCTTCTGATTGTGATGGAACATGAACAACCGTATTAAGTTCTAAAATGGACTTTTTCTTTTCCATGCAATTTTCATTGGATGTTTATCCAGTTGGTAAGAATAGTGACTGTTTTGATACGTTGGCTCTTTGTTGCTTTGTCTGGCAAGGTTTTCTGTGCTGCATGCTGCATACTGTCATTGACAGACTCTTAAATTGTTTTTAGTCATGTTATTATTCACATTGTGCAGTTTGACTGTGTCCATAGCTCTAAATCTGCTGTATGATCCTGTATGTAAAGCCATTTGCAATCTTTATCCAACAATCCGCAGGAAGAACACTGTAAAAACAGCAAGAGGGAACACAAGATAGATATGGTATTGGTACAGTTGTCTGTTGTTTCAGCTTTCGAGCTTGTTAGTGTTTCTGGTGAGGACTCTGATGCAATAAAATAGAGTTTTGGGGATGGAGATGAAGTTAGGAACAAAGCATGAGATCTAATTCATACATGGGTACTAATAGTACCTCTGATTGTTACAACACAGATGTCTGGGTGTTTTTTCTGTGGACTTAGAAAACAACAGAGATAGTGTCTATTGATTATAATTGTTTCACAGATTGCAAGTGGTTTTGCCTACTAAGTGCATGGCATTCCCACAGATGCCAGGCACCATAAACTAGAAAGACAATGAGAAGCTAAGCCTAACTGCTGATGCAGACTGGCCGTGTGACATGGAGCCAGAGTGGGTTTGATTTTTCAGCTACAAAAAACTCAAGAAATGATTGTTTGGTGAGATGTTCTGGTTTACAGAGATAAAGACTGATGGCAGCAGACTTCTGACTCTGTGGCTTCTGCTTCCAGAAACAGATTGAGTTCTTGATGCCTGACAGAATGCTTTGGCTTTTGATCATATGACAGTGCAGGGTTTTTTATTTCCTTTGGCTTTGAGACAAGTGTTTATAATCTGTCCTTTACTTGATCTGACAAAGAAACCAAGCTTTTTTAATCAGTTACCTGCTCTAAGAGTAGAAGAAAGTTACTTCTGAATTCTGATGCAGGTTTGCTTTACACTGAATTTGTGGAAGTGACATTAGAACACTACATAGCAATTATGTCTTAAAGGATAATCTTAACACATCCTGACTTCTGTCACGTTTTTGTTAGCTGGCTAGATGTGTTATAATAACTGCTGTGCTGTTGAAGTAGTGCATTAGCTTAAGTAAGTGTCCCCCCGTCCCAGCAGCATCTCTCACCACCCCAAACTGTGTGTAAGGAACGTGACCTGGCTCCCTAACACTTCACAGCCATTTAAAGACAGTCTTTGTGTCCTTACATGCTCTGCAAAGTCCAGAATTGTTAAAGTAATGTACACAGCATCCAGGAATACAATCCTGGAATGAGAAGGATCTGGAAAGTCAGGGTTCCAAAGCTTGGATACGTTGGCAATGGATCCTGCCATCTCTTAAGCACTGTATCTTTCAATATTAAACTTCAAGAGAGACATAACTTGGAAATGTAGTGACAGATTATTTATCTTTCTTCAAGGGGAATATTTGAGAGATGAGGATAACAAATGAGAGCAGTTCTCAGATGCTTCTTAAAACCTCTCATACACCTTGAGCTTACTACTGTGGCAATATGCCTATTCACTGCTTAATACTCAGCTGTGCATGAAACACTGAGTAGACTACCTCTTGAGCTATTCCAGGAGAGATGTATATTGAGACTTCAAGTTCCCTAAATAACAGGAAGGTCTGATGTGTAGAGGACTGGCCAAATAGCATTTTACAAAATACATGTTATACAAAATTCAGAGTTACTGGTTCCATTACACTGCTCAGTAAAGGACCAGCCTGACAGAGGGATGTCAGGGTGCTGTGGGCATCAGGTTACTTTCTGATACTGTAAAGGAGAAAAAGTCTACAATTTGAAGGTGCGTTATGAAGGGTGACTTAGCTTCTGAAGTGGAGTTACTGGCTGAGGTAATGAAAGAAGTTGTGGGGGAAGGTACTAAAGTCATCACTGCAGTATATAAAGAGTCTAAATGACAATAGCGTAAATGGTAGGGGGAACCACAATGTTACGGTGCAGTAGTTGGTGTGAAAAGCATCAGGTCTCTAGAAAACATTTTCACTGCTGAAATATGGGAGAAAAATAATTAGTGAAGAAACACATGAGCTGTTTGAAAAAATGTGAGAAAAAACTCTTCTTTCTTTTTGCTATTCATCTAACAGTGTAAATTGAATGTAGGATTGCTTTTCCTAAGGGGGAGCAGATTTCAAGGACTACAACAGGTGCTTTTTCATCCACAACTGGGATAGTGCTAGTAAGATGATAAGGGGATTAGAGGAGATTGTGAAGAAAAATCCAGGAATATATACAGCTTTGTATCCTAAGCAAGTATCCTTTTTTAATATCTGGGTATTCATGTGAAGGTACAGAAGAGGTTGTGGAATATTGAAATAACTGCCACTTTGGCAAAAAAAAAGATGTCAGAAAAAGGTTTTTTTGACAGATAAGCTAGGGAAAAAGTGCAGTGAAATTAAGATGGGGGGGAGCAAGTAATCAAACCCCAATGATGAAAAGTAAATGAAGGTGTCAGGTCTTTGTGTAATAGGGCTTTTTCCAACCTAGGCAGGTTCCAAGGCTCTATCAGTACACCTCAATAAAAGAAATACTCAGAGATGCCAGAAGGAATAGCATTTTGTGACACAAAAGAAATTATTTTAGGTGGGGATAGGGAAGAAAAGGACGATGATGTTGAGGGTTCTGTCAAAAGGCCTGGAGGTAGCAATTGTGAGTGCTGGCACTTGATAAGTGGAAAAATTGAATGTAATTAAATATAAAGAGTGCTGAAATTCATGACCCTGTGGTTAGTTCAGTTGATTAGAGCATGGTACAATTAACACCAAGGTTGCAGGTTCGATCTCTGTATGGGCCATTCACATAAGAATTGGACTCGATGATCCTTCTGGGTCCCTTCCATCTCAGACTATTTTGTGTTTCTTTGATACTATGCTCTTGATAGGAATTCACTGCAACTGGTTCTTCCAACACGGACACAGGCAAGGCTTCAGGCAGTCTAGAGACCAAATACAAGATCAAAGACCATGGACTTACATTCACCCAGAAGTGGAACACAGATAACACGTTGGGAACAGAAGTTTCTGTGGAGGATCAGGTAAGAGGAAGTAGATACTTTGGAAATGTTTCTGCAGCTGATATGAGAAAGTATTGGGTTGAAGAGAAAACACTGGAGAATGAAAATTGCACAAAAGTATCTGGAGAACTAGAAGAAGTTAAATATATTTGCAGAACACACAGGCTGGGAGTGGGGAGTGCTGGCATTCTCAGAGCCATGTGCTGCTAGGTGATGATTTGGGGGCACAGTTACTGCAGTTACAGGTGTGTGGAATTACCTAGCTGGTTGAATGAACCTAACTCTGTAGAACTGTCATTGCTGGAGTCATGCAGGGAAACCAAAGACAGGTCTCACAATTTTAAGTGCTTCAATGTATAAGGACTTAAGTTTGGCTGCCTTGAGATTGAATATATTTTGTAAGGTTGAAGATGAGCATTTGCAGCTTGGCAGTGCTTACACAAAGGGTTGCTAGCGTACAGCACTCTCAGAACACAGTTCTTTTTGACATTAATAAGTTTATGCCTTTCACTTAATGTCTCAACTATAAGGTAATGATGCTAAAGGTAGTAAAAATTATGTGGTGCCATCTGCCATGTATGGCTATTCATGTTTGTACTTTCACCTGTGCTTTAAAATGGAAAATGCTGTCTAGCTCATAACAAAGGTGGAGGAAAATGAGACAGGTATGTGCTTTGGCCTGCAAAGAAGCACTGTGTCTTAACAGAATATGTATAAATTATGAGAGAGATTTTTGAGCTACAGTATGGATTGTTGAAACTATAAAGAATAAGCAAACATGAACTGAGTAGTTTTCTTTCTGTCATTATTCTGTGAATTTTCTTGTTGTCAGCATTAGATGTGTCATCTTCCTGTATGTAAAAACGTATCTACCAAGTCTGTGCTGTTAAAGGGCTTAATTGTGGGAAGAAAAAGTCCTATTTTAATCCTTCATCATACAGCATCTTCAGGTTGCATTGTAAATCATATGGGAGACATTATAGTCACATTTTGTTTTCCCTTTAGACAGGAAGTAGAGTTCTGCTAGTGGAGTACAACAAATTATGTCTCAACCGATTTTTGAGCAGATGTCTATTTTTCTTTGCAGTTGGCTGAAGGATTGAAAGTGGCTCTTGACACTACATTTGTACCAAACACAGGGTAAACATTTTCGATTACCTTTATCTAAGGAATACTAGAATTTCCCATAACCTCTAAAAATACTTATTCTGCACATTGTGGAAATGCTCAGCATTTACTGGAGAAGATTCTGCAGTCACTGTAGAATCTTTTGCAGGCAGTGGATAATACTAAATTCAGAAGGACATGGCCTGCTAGAAAACATTCTTCAGCTTTTTGGCCAGTGGCAAATTTATTGTTTTGCAGTAGGTACTAGATCTCTAACTCTCCCCTTAAACAACTAGGTCTTCATGGTGTTGACAGTTCTAATGCTGTCAACTCAGTAAACCAATTTTTTTTTTTTTTTGCTGATGCTTTTGGCCAGATGTCTGTGCACAGTTGAATGAGGAGGTAGAACAGGCAGTGGAACAGCACTTAGTTGTCTTTCTCAATTCTCATGTACTTAATTTTGTTAAGTAGTAGAGTAAAGGAGGGGTGTTTATGTCTGAATAATGCACAAAGCTGGAGACTGCTTTGCAAATAATAACTTGTATTTATGTATTGTTGGGGAGAGCCTGTCAGAAGAATCTTGAGTTTGAAATACTGCTTGGATATGAGGAATTAGAAGCTAAGTCAAAAATGAGACCCCAGGCCTAGGTGTGAGTAACAGGTAGCACAAGTGTTCTGCTGTGTCTTGAGTGGAAGAGAAAGGAGGCTGGGGAGAGAATTAAAGAGGTGGTAAAGTTTTGTCATAGTTAAGTTTACATTGGTAGCAAAATCAACAGAGACACACTGGAGAGAGGAAGAGGTATTGCAAGAGAGACAGAAAAAGGCTGACTAAGTGGATGATGTCTGGAGGATGAAGAGATCCATTTTTGGTAGAGGAGACTGGTACCCAGCAGTGAAGAAAAGAAAGCCAGCACTGCACAAGGAAGGAACAGTGGAGAGAACCAGACAAAAAATCATTGAAAGACAGCTGTTGCTGCAGAGTTATGGATGCTCCTGAAAGAAACTGATGATGCCATAATGTGTTACACCCACTTGCAGAGAAAAAAAATTGAAACCAGATGAGTTTTAAAGCATTAAGGAGAAACAGTTTTGTCTTTTGCTTCTTGATGATTGTAAGGCATTTGAGGTGGTAGGGGGAAAAGTGGCGCCATGTGAATATACGTAAAATCATTAACCTTATCCCATGCCCTCTTCAGCAACAGTTAAGTTTTGAATAGTCATTACAGTAGTTTCATTAACTGGCCTTAAGGGACATACATATCAGAATAAAACTACATTTATTACATACTTGTATACTACTGCAGATAAAACTGCATGTTTCTCTCTGCAGGAAGAAGAGTGGAAAGTTGAAGACCTCCTACAAAAGAGAATATGTACATCTAGGCTGCAACATAGACATTGATCTCTCTGGACCAACCATTTATGGCTGGGCAGTGTTGGGCTATGAAGGCTGGCTTGCTGGCTACCAGATGGCTTTTGATACAGCCAAGTCTAAGCTTTCACAAAATAATTTTGCCTTGGGATATAAAGCAGGAGACTTTCAGCTGCACACTAATGTGTAAGTATTACCTGAGCATAGAAAAACATTATCAGAGGAGTCAAACTATAGGAATAGTTAGCAGTAATGGGCTTAGGTCAAAGGTGGGTGAATGGAATGGGATGCTGATTTGTTTCCAATTAATTTATATTCAGTGTTTTCATTTTCAGTACAACTAAAATGGGCAACTTCCCAATTCTTGGCTGTCTTGATACTTTGTTTCAGAGGAATTTTGGGTTCTGTGTATATAAGATGGTGATGTAAAGGCATTTTATGTTAATTTGTAATTAAAAGATGTGAGCTTTAACTTCTGTTATGGCACTAGACAAAAGAGCCTTCAATTAAACTACTGTACCTTCTCCCCCTCTCCATCAGACAAAGTTTCTCCCTCAGAAATGCCCAAGGAGAGAGGCATGTATTGGGCTGTGTTTGTCTCCCAACTGTCATCACTGTGTAGCTCTAGTCTTGGCATTCAGATGCTCTGAGATACTTTGAAGATGGTGTATTTAAACAACTGTAATGCAACAACATTGTTTTCAGACTTCTAGTTCCCATAACTGAAGTTTTTATGTGTTACTGTACACTGGCTTACTCGTGACAAGCAACTAGGTTAGCTGGGTGGGGTTTTTTTTGTCAGAACCTCAAACTGTAGGTCTCTGGCTGTTGGAAAGTCTTGTTCCATTATGCAAACAAAACAAGTTTTGTCTAAAAAAATAGGAGCAGGAGTCTGCCAGCTCCAGCTAGGAAGTAGTGAACCGGGGTTCTGGGAAGTATTGGATGTCTTGGCTCATTTTAGGAGATAGTGATCAAATGATTGTGGGGAAGGGTTAATCTAAAGACTTACTAAACAAGGCAAGGCTTGACACATGTCCATCTATTACAAACAGGAATGATGGCACTGAGTTTGGTGGGTCTATTTATCAGAAGGTTAATAATAAAGTTGAGACATCAGTCAATCTTGCATGGACTGCTGGCAGTAACAACACACGTTTTGGTATTGCTACCAAGTACCAGCTGGATGAGAAGACTTCCATTGTGGTAAGAATTTTGTTACAGAAATGAGTATTTCAAGCTCTCCTAAATACTGAAAATTTGTCTTATAAAGTAGTTGGCCTTTGTTACTGAGGAAGTACGGTAGAAGGCAAACTGTGGCTGTTCTTGTGGTTCAAATTTAAATTGCGACCTCACAGTCCTATTTTTGAAATTATGGGGGAAAATAAATCTAAAATATAATTTTGTCCATAGTGAAATAGTCCGACCAGTGTGCTTGAAGTAGTGTGCTAGTATGCTGCAAAATGTATTTTAAAAGGTAATGAAAGGACACAGTGCCCTTTTAATTCTTAAATCCATAATGTAAAACCATATTATAGTTACAATGATGGAAGTTCAGCTGCTCTTACAGCCTTCTCGTAACAGTTAGTTAACCCTTGAAAGTCGGCTGACGTGTGTTTTAATACTAAGAATGGAAGTAGCAAGTATTCTGTTTCAAAAAAACAATTAGTTCCAGGACCATTGAACCAAAATTAAACATGAGAAATGCTATTGTAAAGAGCTCAAAACTTAGTAATGCAAAAAGGGGGTTGCATATTCATGTATTTATTGCTCATTAGAAGAAAAAAATCACTCCTGAGTGATGTGAACAAGACCAGCTCTGAGGGAGTGTAGTAAGTAGCTCTTTAAAGGACATGAAGACATAATAGAAGGGACAGTGAAGAACAGTGTGGCATTTTGTGTAGGCAGAACTGGGCCACCATTTGCTTAAGCTGGAAACTCCTGAGAAAAAGGAAAGATTGGAACATGGTTCTAATAGAGGTTGATCTACAAGTTGCTGAAGAGCCTTAATGCATAAGGACCTTCTGGGACACTTCTGTATGAATACTTATTCACAGTGTATAAATACTGTGATTTTTTTTTCTTGTAGGCTAAAGTGAACAATGCCAGCCTCATTGGAATTGGTTACACTCATGCCCTCCGACCTGGTACGTAATTCTCGCTGGTAGCAGCAAATAGTATTAAGTACTACACTATGGTTTAATTTACTGTCATCTTAAGAACAGAACAGATGGACAGAGGAGCTGGAAGTCCTTACGCAGACTCAGGGAAGTAAAGGAGGTGTATGTACACAAGTTCCTGTAGCAACTAAGCCACATTAGTGAGGTCAAGTACCTGAGGGAGAGCACTGTATAGGGACTCTTGTGTATGATGGTTCTCATGACTTGCTTTTGTAGGTGTAAAGCTGACCCTCTCAGGCTTGATTGATGGCAAGAATTTCAGTGCTGGAGGTCACAAAATTGGGCTGGGATTTGAGCTGGAAGCTTAACACAGCTTTAAGTAAAACATCTGGTGGTGCCCTGGAAGATGAAGGAAAAGTGTACCCAGTGCATTTCAGCCTTAATATTACTCTGAAGTTTGAAGAAATGTGAACTTTCTCTCTTCCCAAGAATGACTTTAACCTGATGCTGAAGTCCAGAGAGTGCCAGCACAACAAAGGAAGATACATGAAGACATGCATGGAAGTTGTGATGTTTGTGCCACATTTCAGTTTCCTGTATTTTAAATATGTTCCAAAAAAGCCAGAAGAAAATCCAATCTCTCCCCATTATTGTATTGCATTTTGCATGTCCTATACTTCACAGCCTTTTATAAAAGGAGGTCTCTGTGCTGTAGTGGAAATTTGGGGTTACATCAGAACGAAATAAATTGGTCACAGTCAGAACCTAAGGTTGGTGTGTCTTGATTCTCACCAAGGTTCCATTGAGCTGGTGTGGCTTTTTTTTTTTTTTCTTTTCATGCATTCTTTAAGCTTTGTTAATAGATAATCTGCAAATGCTTTGTTAGACGATACCTATACACTGAAGATTTCCTTCTGTGGTTTCTAGGATAACATCCTTACACCTCATGTTTTAGAGACCTGCACAGTGAAAGCAGCTTTTTCCATTATCATATTATTGAGGGCATCAAAAAGAGCAAACCAAAAGTTTACATATTTTAGATAATTTCGTTCCCATATAGGAAACAAATATTAGGTAAGTACAACCATTACACTTAAAGAAAAAAGTGCAAATCAGCAAATTTAAGAAATTAAGTTCACAGTTCATTAGGAAGGTGACATCTACTAGTGACTGGGTATACGTTGTTGTCCATTTTTCATTAGAAGGCCTAAAATGCAGCAAAACAGCCACAGGTGATGCCTAAGGGAAGATATATCAGGACAGAGAGTATCTGCTGTCTTAAGGCACAAGAACATTTTCCAAGCAGTTAGAACAGGCATTCCCTACTGTATCTTTGTGAAAAAAGTGTCTGAGAAGTGGATACTAAAAGCTAGGCCATATGTATCACATAAGCAGTAGGTGACAGTAGAAAGAGGCAGTTGATAACTCCCTTCTGAGAGGCAGCAGCTTTTCACAGTTGGCTTCCCAAAGTAGCATGGCTTCCGCAGCAACCAAAGTGATTTTACATCTGGGTTTGTTCTGGACTGTTTGTTTCTTCTACCTGAAGCTGCAGCCAGCTCCAGTCTAGAGCCTAAAGAGTAAAAGAAGTTCAACACTAGCTTACAGTTGAGCTTTCTCTACAATAAAGGGGAAGCATATTAAGAGTTTTAAAAAGTTTACTGTGAACAAGTTGGTCAATATAATTTCATGATGAGCCATGTGACTGCTGTCATCAAGGAAACCCTTAACCTACTTCCACTCTCTAGTATCTTACTCTCTTCCTAATATTCTGCATCATTAAAGTAATGCTGCCCACCACTGTACTGCCACCCAGTCATCCCAAATTTGCGTGCAATTTAGCAGTATTTTCATGCAACAGCCAAGTGCTTTGCCCCATCCTTTACTGTTCAGCACAACAAGTCCCTAGCGCATGGCTCCCAGTCTTGGCAAGCCAAATATGTCAATCAGCAGATTATGGGGGAGCAGGTGCTTCCTATCTCTGCAACTCCTACTCTCCCCTTGTCCAAGAGTAAATTGCAGATTTCAATTAGCTGTATTAGTGATGGCAAAGTTACACAAGCAGAACTTTGAAGCCATGCACTTCCCCAGTCCATTTATAGAAGAACGAATACATTACCAAGAAACTCTGCTCTTGATCCTTCATTGTGTCATGCATCACGTTTTCTAGTTGGCTACAAAGTTTCTGAGATTCCAGCAGTAGCTCCTCACTGAAAGGGACAATTATTACACTATTATTTTCTACGGCAGTTTAAAGAGATGTTGCCTCTATCATTAAGAAATATTTCTGGCAGGTATGCTGCAGAACACTGAAGTCAGTCAGACCCTAAGCTTGTAATTCATACATGATTTACTGGACAGGGGAAAGGAAACGTATTCCAAGATGGGATTGGGTTCTTATTAGTTGGAACCACTGTTGCTAGAGAAAAAGGAGAGAACAGCCTACAAACTTAAGGACGGGGCAACATGCAAATACACAAACCAAGGTCTCTCATTCCAAGTGGTGACCCAGTTCATTTAAGCAAGCCAGAACTACACATGCTTAGTTACAGCAGTCTCCTCCTGGATACAGCTCAGCTACTATGACCTTACATGACAACGCTTCAACAGTTCTTGTTGGCAGTGTACTTCCAAGTGAGCCCAACCATCTCAGATTAAAGGAAAAAAAAACAAAAAAACACCTTTATTACTGAGACAGGGGGAAGTGAAGCTATACATGATTCCCTATTTTTCTTAAGGAAGATCTGCAAAGCCCCAGGAAGTCTAACTACTAAGTAAGCCAAGACTGCTGACAAGGCAAGCTGAACACAAAGTGTAAAATATGAGAAAGCCTGTGTGCCATTATTTCACAAAGCAGGACGCCCAGCTTTGTAGTGCTGGTATTAGCAGCTGAAGAACTGCAGACTTTGCCTCACCTTTTTCTTACAGATTCTGATAAATCATATGTTCCAGAAGGGACCTGCAGTAGCAGCTGACCCGAGCTACCAAGACGTGATGTGTTCATGCTGTCTGGACTGCCAGTAACAGGACCACGTACTTTACTCTGAAGAAAACACAGAATATTCAGAGTGCAATTATTTCCACTAGTTTTCAGCAGCCAGGAATATCAGACCACCCGGAACGTGGCTTTAATACTAACTCAAAATAAAGAAAATAACCATAGCACATATTTAATTTACTATTATTTCAGTAACTTGTGCTACAAACATATTTTTAGGTTAAAGTGGAGTTTTTATTTTACTTACACAAGCAATTTTCAGCAAGTTCCACAGTTCTTTCTGTCGTTTCTCCTGAAGCCTAACAACTGTTTCCTCATCTTCACTCATCAGATTCATCACTTTCTCCACTCTGGGGAACAATTCCAATGCCTTCTGTTTGCAAACTACAGTTTTACTGTTAAAACAGTAAAAACTAATCAGATCACACATGGGCCACTGCAGTAGAACATTTCTGAAGTTACTTATTTCCCGTAACACTGCAATATCTCATAAGCTGTATGCATTGAGTTTTAAACCTCTTGCTGGAAGAGAAAATGCCTTCTCTCAACTCTGAATAAAATCTCCAAAGCTCACCTGAGCTGAGCATAAATGACTCGAACTTTTTTTTCAAAGGTCTGGATTGCCTGTAGGAGCAGTCGTACTATTTCCTGGCTGTCACCGCTTGTCCTCTGATCTGGAATGAGAGACAGCATTACACAGAAATGTATGATTATAGGAGAGAGTGAGAAGGTTCTTAGTGGCTTGTTTCCACTGCTGTTTCAATCCTGAAACATCCAAAGTTCAGGATATGCAAGTTTGAATGGGATGAATTACACTGAATTTTAGCCACCACCTTCAGAATTTAAAGAACTTGAAAAGGAGAGCTGGGACTGTATCAAAGGAACAGCCATCTCTTTCATCCTTCCTTCACAGACACAGCAGCATATGCTTGTGGCAACAGCCTGCTCTGAGAAGAGCTCCAGAGGAGTTTCAAAAACAGCTTACAAAGCACCAAGAAAGCAAGGCTGGCCTGGTGTGAAACTGACTCCCTGACTCCCCTCTCCAAAAAAAGGCAAGTCCAGGAGAGTCCTTGTGCTGCTAGTGTCCGGGCAGGGCTAGAAGGCAGATAGTTTTCTCAATGATCATTACTACATCTCCAAAGTTACTATCCACACTAAGCAAGCTGACCGTGAGCTAAAGAGTCTTTTACCTCTTGGCTTCTCTCTCAGTCTTCGGTACAGCTCTCTGGCTTGTTCTTCTCTAGAAGAAAAAGGCAGGGAAAAACAAAGGATTTCTAAAGAACCACAATTAAGATAGTACATCTTTTCTATACCTGTCTTCCATTTCAGCCAAATTACAGATGAGTCAAAAACCATCTTTAGTGTTAAAGTTCTCGCAGTCCCCCATAACTTGGGTGGAAGAAACAGCCCTTTCATTGTCCTGTAGGGAGTAAGCTTAGCTAGAAACACTCCTGCATCTGAAGCTTGAGGTAGTTCAACTCACAAATCCTCCAGTGTTCCTCCTTGTTTACGACCTAGTGGGCTTCTCTGCAGGTCCACAATATCTGTCTGCAGGGCCATCATCCTCTTCACTAACTGATCCACATCATCCTCCTGAAAGCAGGGTAGAACATAAGCAACAGAACAGTCTCATACTTAGAGACACTACCACTCACATTGGTTCTTCCTTTCTCATTCACATTTCTAAACATACCAGCAAGATGCAAAGAGCAGCCTTGGACAAAGACAAATGAGAATATGAGTAATTTCAATTCAAGGAAATTAGGTTGGTGCTCTTGGACAAAACAACTTCCAAGACATTTTTGGGGTTTCCCCAAGATCTCACTTTTTCCCCTAAGCCTTAAAACAGAGTGAACTTCATGTAGTACTAGTAATGGACAAAAATGGTGCCACGCAAACCAAGGCAATGTGAAATCTGGAATTAGTCCAGACATAAAAAGTTTCCATTTAAGGTGGGGATGATGAAGAAAAAAGGGGGGCAGGGGGGAAGAGATAATAAAAACAAGTTTTGTTTCTTTATGATAAGCAGTTAGATTTAGAAACATACCCGCCCACAAAGTTCCACAGCTTGCTCCATCTCTTTCCAGGCAAACAGCAGCTTCTCGGAAGCTACAGGAATCAAAGAAGAGTGACTGGCTTTCTCAGGTTCACAAAGAGGTAGGTGTTTTTGTGAGGATAAGAGGCATGAAAAGACCTGTTTGCCAGATGCTATACTCACTAATTCCAAATTCAATCTGCTCTTTATACTTTTCCAGATCAATTTGGATGCTTGTTTTAAAGAAGTCCAGCTTTGCTTTCAGCTGCTGAGAAAGGGAGGCCATAGAATTCTTCATCTTCGAGAGGGTACTATTGTAACGCAACAGATTCATCCTGCAAGGACAAGAAGGTCCTATTAGCCTCTGAAACTAAAAATCCACCAAGCTTCCACTTACATCCAAAGTAGATACTGTAGACAGCTGTGAGGACAAATGATGTGCCAAAAGGGCTAACTCTCAGCTTTTCATTAATTGCTTACAGCTCCAATCATGGGCTTCCCTATTCCAACATGGTCCCATTTCTGTCTTCCCTTTCACCAGAGGGCAAAAACAGAGATAAGTATTCTAGAGAAACTGCCACCGTACATGGCTGCTCGCTGCCCCTGCTGAAGCCGGTTACAGTCCTCTTTCAGCATCCGGATTGTGTGCCAGATCTGACCCCACACTTTCCGCAACTGGAAAAAGTGGAGATTCTTCTTTGGATCCTGAACTGAAAACAGAGGAAGAGGGGGAAAAGGGAAATGTACGTATCACGATGAAGCATGAAAGTAGTGTTACCACAAAACAGACCAAAATATTGCTCCTTTGAGGGGCATGTTACCACCTGCAAAGCCTAGAGCTGGATAACCCCTGTGCAGTTCACCTAATGTATCAAAATCAAACACTTCCTTTTTTCAGTTATTCTGATAAACTGAATGAAATTACAGTGCCTTTTACTGCTTCTTCAGTCCCAATATGCCAAAGTTCCCTCTATTCTTTGCACATGATATGGACCACAGAACATAGACACCCCTCTCAACACAGACCCCCCCCACTTCACATTTATGCCAGAGAAAGTCCTTACGGATGCAGTCAACACTTTCTGGATGAGGACGCAAGGCCACCTGAGCCTCATAGGAAACTTTCTTGTTATCAAAGAGGAAGAGAAGGTCTGTGTCTGCAGCTGCAATATCATTCACCTGCAGAAGATAAAAGACCCAACTAGGTTCTCTCAGGAAAAGCAAGCCTTGGTAACATCGTAAACAGAACAGTCCTCCTCAGCCAAACACAAAACACCAAAAGCAATAGGGTGCCTATGCTGCAATGGCTGTTAGGTCTGTGTGGTTACCATGACAAAAGCGTGCCACAACAGCAGGGAATGCTGTGATCCCAAAGTGAGAGCAGTGCCTGCTGCTTCACTCAAAAGCAAGAAAGGGAGTATCCAGACTCACCTTGCTATCAGCTGTATGTTTAGTGACCAGCTTCTGAGAAAATAATGCAAGTCCTGCTTCCTGCAGTAGCTCCTGGTCCTGTTCTGGGATTCCTGTATCTAACTGAATCCTGGCCTTCACACTCTGCAGAGTCTCTTCCTCTGTCACAGGGTAGGTGTGCACAGTTCCCGTAACCATGTTCAAAACATGAAGCAACTACAAGAAGAGTAGCATGGCATGAGAAAGGCTGAAGACACACTGGTCATGTTAGAGCAGAGATTGAGGGACTGAGACAATGCCCACCAATAAACTGTTCAAAGCACTTGGCAGACTCAAGTCTTGCAGCTACTTCCTAACACTATGGCAAAGTTCTTGTCCTCCATCAAGTGGAAAAGAGGCCACATGGCAATTAAACAGCTTCAGCTGTAGAATCTTCTATCAGAATATAGAACTAAGCATGCACAGAAGCTATTCACTACTCCCAACAAGCTCAGGGAGTATTTGTCCTCAAAGAAGCCAGAGGAAAGCACCTGTCACTGTCAGGAGACTGTTCTATGAGTTTCTGTCTCACTCTTCCTCCTAAGTCTATGATTCAAGCCTCTCCTCTCATAGGCCACAGGCAACTGCTCTCTGGAAAATTCTTCAGGGTAAAACAGACCCATTGCTTACCTTCAAGTTCAAAATGTCATCCAAAGCTTTGAAACACCCATTGGGTCCGTATGTAGGATCTGTACCTCTCTGACGTGGGTGCCACATTAACATGAGTTGCAGCCATTTCTCCAGCCTCCCAGACAAAACACTGAGCAATAAAAATCAGAAGTAGATCAGAAGAGGTAAAAGTGCATTTGCAGTAACCATATGGCCTGTTCTGCGTGGGAGGACTGACAAAACTCTCCCCCCCCTTTTCCCTCCAACACTCCACCTCTCCCCATCACAAATGCAGAAACCAAGACTCACAACTACACAAGTTTGACAAGCGTCAAAAGTACTGCCTGTGTCATGCACTCAATTTATTCACAGATTAACACAGTAAGGCATATAATATAAACGTGGTCCTTTTGCAGAAGAATCAGTTTATCTCAGCACAGCAATTTCTAGTACTCACCTGTTTAGATTGTTCGGGCAGGGCAGACTGCTAGAAAACTTGACTTCTCCAGATAAGTCTTCTGAAACAACAATATCCAGCTCGCTCTTCTGACGCACTTTTGTATGCCTAATGTAAGCAAGTACAATGGTGAAATAATCGCCTGCCTTTCCCAGCCTGCACGTTAGTAGGCTCTTAAAGCTACTCTTGACAGATGTAATACAGATGCCACTTTTGTTTCTGCCCTGCAGGAGTCAACCCTTATCCCATAGCGCAAGTACCAGGAATGCTGAACTTGCTCAGGTAGGTCAAACTCCTGTGAAGGGGGTCAGCTTCCATAAGAGCATGGAACATAGGGATATTATCCTCAGAATCAAGGGACCACACTTCTACTTCCTGTAAACAGGAAAGTCACATCATGCCCACTCATCACGCAGCCACGGCTCACTCACCATTGCACTGGCTGCCAGTTGGGTAGGAATGGTCGGAAGCCTGTAATGCACTCAAAGGCAAGCGTACCAAAGCTCCAGTAATCCACTGTCACTGTATACTTCTGCTGTTCCAGCAGCTCTGGAGCCTGATATAGTTTACATATATGAGACAAAGCCACCCAGCTCTTAGCTTTCTCCATCCCTTAACATGTCATTAACATTTGTACAAATGATTAAAGACATTACTGAATGCTGCCTCTCATGAGCTTTAAGACCCTCTCAGAGTGAGCAGCATAGGTTACTGGCACTCCTGCTTATTTATAACAGATGTAGCTATCAGAAAACCCTGTGTCAGCAAAAAACAGTCACGTTTGCTAGCTTCAGAACCACAAACGCACCCCATACCGCGCAAGTACTTAATCCCAGCCCAAAGCTTGGTAACAGTTAATTCTATCCCACTAAAAAGCAGTAGCTGCTGTTCTAGCTGAATTCCTTCCTTACCAAGTACTGCAGAGTCCCAACAAAGGATGTGCACAGGCTACCCTGATCCAACTCCTTAGCATAACCAAGGTCAATGATTTTGTGTATTAACTGAAACACACAACAGAGAATAAGAATGCTAGACTGAAGTCCTGTTAAAAGCACATCATACAGGAGAAAGAATAGGTTCAGTTCTTCAAAGCTAGGCAAGAAAGGTGCCAGTGACGAGATAGAAGCAGAAAGGGGATGCTACTGTAGATTCCTAAAACCATAATGAATTTGAAGGTGTCGTGACACACTTCGCAGTTATGCCTCTAGCTCCTTCTGATCTTTGATCAATCAGTACAGTCTAGTTCTTTCCTTCGTGGTTTAAAGTCAAAATGTCAGGTGTTAACAGATGTCTAATACAATGTCTCATCTCAGCTGCACACAGAATACTATTCATCTGACCCAGTGAGACGTGAGACAGGTGTTATCCCTCCCTGCAGAGGGACCATGTAACTGCATGAAGCATGTGCATGTTCCTCTTAAGCTAACTTGTCTGTGCAGGCAGAGACAACTGGTTCCTGCTTACCCTTTGCTCTCCTTGCTGCAGCACAATGTTCTCTGGTTTCAAGTCTCTGTGGATGATCCTGTTCTCATGAAGGTATCTAAGAGCAGAAGCTGAGACACAGAGAAAGCCAGCTGTAAGAGCATAATTACAGTACCTGCCACGAGCTCAGTAAGGATTCAGTTCTATCTAGTAATAAGCATGGCTTTTGCATCAAACCTCGTACAATCAAACATACAATGAAACACTAAGTGCAAGAGCACTTAGCATCATAAAACTCTGCACACAAGCTGAGTTCTCTCTCTGGGTGTTCCCTAACGTACTTCCTGTAAACTGTAGTAATGTTGGCTAGCTTCCAGTAGGCAAGAACCTCCCCAGACTCCCAAGACTTTTGGTAGATGATGAAGATCATAAAAGGTCAGTCTAAAATGGAGTCACTAAGGTCACTGCTGCATAGTCATAGACTGCATTCAGGACTAAAAGGGTTTCCATAGCTCATACAATTGAAGGGACTGCTACCACTTACCAATGTCAGATAACAAGATGAGAATAGCTTCTTCCCGCAAGCCACAGCAATTCTCCAGCTGGTTCAGGTACTGCAAGTAAGCAACACAGAATGTAGTCTTTCCCTTCTCTATCCTGAGTGAGCCTCACAGTTCCACACATTCTCAGGGATGCAAGAAGTTTCAGCAACAGCAATTAAATTTTCCAGAGGCACGAAGAATTACATGAAGCTGTAATTGCTGTCCTCCGGTAGCAGCAATTACAGCTTCATGCCTTGGTTTAATTGCATGGGAGGAAAAAGGAGCAGGTGAAAGAAGTCAGTGTCATTCCATTCTCATCCTTCTATTTGTAGCATCCTTCTTAGCCATTTCCCCTGTGCCTGACAGTATCAGCTCAAATCTGAGGTCTAAGGTCTGTGTTTTAGCTACGGGCAGATTATAGCAAAGGTTAGAAAAGCCTTAGGATTAGAACTATCATGTGTCATTTCTTCCTATGATAGACAGGAGTTAATCACTTTCAGGAAAGGTATAGCCTACAGATGCACCTACCCAACAATGGTCTTGCCCATACTCACATACTGTTGCACACCCCTTACACCTACCCTCATTCTTTATGTGCAAACTCTTTGCAGTGTCACTTGCATCCAAAAAAATACAAACAGTTTCACAAAGCACTTAAGTCTTCAAAAGCTGAACACAGATAGTATCAAGGATCAACCCACCAATACCTGTTGATGACTTGACTAGAATTAGGAAGCATCAGGTTGTGAAAACAAAGACTTTAAGGGAAAACTTCAGTAGAAAACCTAGGATCAGATAACAAGCTATCCACTCCTTGGCCACCACCCCAGGGACCTCACCTTGCGGAGGTCTCCACCTTGGCAGTACTCCATGGCCAACAATGGCAAGTCATTTGGTGCAAGCTTCTGCATCCCTTCAGGGACATCACGGGCAGCCACCACATTGGGATGGTTCAGTCTGCAGAACGAAAATTAGGCAAGTACACATGACGTCCTGCAACTGCTATACAGTTTCACATGCTCATGGTCATCACTTAAAGTCCTACGTGGTAACAAATCCTTTTGGAAACTGAACTAGTGAATGCTAAAGGTTTGCATCTTTCATAGATCTAGACTCAAGCTAGCTCCTGGCATTTCATGTGCAAGACAGTGTGTTTCTTCAATACATATGCACTACAGATGTATCTAGAAGGTACAGCAACAAGTGCAAGGCACTCTGTTGCCACCGTCCAGAAGAGACCCACACAGTATCAGACTACTACATTTTAAAATGTCAATCCAACAGCCCAAGGACTGCCCCAGCACAGACGTTAAGTCAGGCAAAGGAGTAGCTAGGCAGCAGCATTGTTGTAGCGCTGAGGGCATGGCTGACGAGCCGAAGACGGCAGTGTGAGACACAAGAGTCTCACGAAGCACAACGTGAAGTTTTCTTAAACGAGAACTTCCACGCACTTGCCGCCGCAGCGGACCGGACACCTCCCGGAAGGGGATCCCTTGACGGCCGGCGGCCAACAGCCTCTCCCACCATTTCCCTCAGCGCACCCGTCAGATCCGCGCTCCAGGGCCGTCTCCGCCACGCGTCCCGGGGCACTGACGCGACACTGCGTAGCGACCCCTCCGCCCGGCCCGGCCGCGAGCTGCCACCGGGCTCGGCCCGGCAGCATCGACGCCCCGCCTCACCTCTTCATGATTTGTATTTCCAGCGCCCAGCGGTCGCGGTTGCGCGGGCTCAGCTCCTGCCGGCACTGCTTGATGGCCACCTGCTCGCCGGTTTCCTGCGGACACAGCAAGGGCTGGGCTGAGCGCGGGCCCCGAGCCGGGGCGCCGCGGGCCCGGCCGCCGCCTACCTTGTTGTGCCAGCGGATGACGTTGCCGAAACCGCCGGTGCCGAGGCGCTCCCGCATCTCCCAGGGCCCGCAGGTCAGCGCCTGCAGCGCGGGCGGGCGGCTCATGGCGGGCCCGGCTTCGCTCCGTGGGACCCGCGCTTCCGGCTCCGGCGCGAGTGCCCGCCCACCCTTAAAGGGGACGCGCGGGGCCGGCGCTCGGCCCGGTCGGGGCCGCCCCGGCGAGGAGTCAGGGAGTCGCGATCGTTGGGGCCGCGCTACCGCGTGGAGTCACGGGCTCGGGATGAGAGGAGAGTACAGCTCGTGGGCTGTGTAAGTAAAATTGCAGAGCTGCCGTCTCCTTCCCACAGCATCTCCAAAACTTGCCAATCCGGAATGCCCCCTTTTCGTTTCCCACCGCACCGCCCGAGCCAAAGCGCTATTCTGGGCATCACATCGGGGTTGGATACTTCCTCCTGGGCTGGCTGGCGTGAGGTGCTTTAATGCCACTGCAAAGACGCACAACAGCACGGCGGTGGAAGGTGCACTCGAAGACGTGCTATAACTCCAGTCGCCTGCGCTGGACCTGCCAAAGCCACCGGGCACAGACGGTCCCGTCAGGGTGACATGGGCTTGCTGTGGGATGTCGTGTCACACTTTGTCACTGACATTAAACAGTCCTGCTGTAATTATCTCGAGGATCAACTTAGAGAAAAACCAGTAGATGGTGCTTGAGAGAGGAGACACTTTTATTGCTAGCTCTCTTAAAATATATTAAGCACTACAAACGGCACCACATACAAACGGCACCACACTTTGTACACAATTATAATTGTCCTTAAGCTGTGAAAAGTCAGGAAATAATTTTTGAAATCTTCCCGCACGGCCATTACTTTGTTAGCATCTTTAATCTAGAAGTCAAATGGCTGTTATCTTTAAAAAGAAAATAAATTAGCCCCTGCTTGCTCAGCAGTGTTCAGTCATCTTTTTCTCAAAAGCTGGAAGTCCCTTCTGGAAATGGTCAAGTGCAGCTACACTTAAATCAGATTTGTGGCTGCAATGTTATCACCAGCACTGTGACTCTTGGAGAAATACATTTGATAATCTTGACGTAGATCCCCATGCAGAGAAGAGCTAAATATACAGAGTACCCAAAGTTTCATCTTTACCATTATGCAAAATAACCACTGCCATGCTTTCCAAATTAGGACTCCACGCAGCTGGTTCCTGAAGATGGAAGTCCCTCACACACCGGTTCTTATATCTTACATAAATTCTGTCAGGAACTTGATTGCTAGTGAATCAGTTCCAAGCAGGTAGGACACACTCACCACTGTAACAATTGCACTACTGACTGTTTTCATAACAGTGCCCTAAGATCAGGTGTAAAACTGATCATCAGATTTGTGTTCCACATTTTGGTAACTGAATACCTCATGACCACACCCTGGCGAGTAAATCTTCATTGTCTAGGATGAGTAGTATCAGTGAATATTTAACCTCAACATGCTGTTCCTTATTTTTATCTAAAGTTCATTAGAAGTTTTGCTCATTTAACTTGCAAGCTCCCCTGACTGTTTCTTCTCCCATGGCTCTGTTCAGGGCATGCTTTGCTCAACATGCAGGTCAAGGTCTCTCTGCCAAACATTTTAATTAGGAGTACAGCACACTACACTCGTGGTTGAAACAGGAGTTTCTCATTATTAGGACTAAGTCTACATATTGCAGACCTCTAATTATATTAGAAATAATATAGCTGTGCATTCACTCACTCTCCCTAGAAGCATAATGGGTCAGGGACAGTTCATTGTAAGGGATACATACTATTCTGTCACTGAACAGTAAGGTGTTCAATGGGGAAATTTTGTTTTGAAGACTGAATCTGCTCTCTGACTGGAAAAGAGAAAGAACAAAACAAACTGGCTGTAAAATCCAGCAGCATGCCAGCAAACAGCTTTCCTCCCGTGCCGCACAGGCTCCCTCCCCGACAATCCGGACGCCAGCCGCCTGACTGGACCATCCCCTAGATGCTCGGGAAGGGGTGGGCTGCGGACAGCACGGCCCACAGCCCAAGGAGTCTCCACCCCCTCGAGTGGCTCTACAAGTAGGACAGGAGCTGTTCAGAGAGATCACAACAGAGACACAGAAAACACAAACCGAGTGGTCTGGAAAGAAAGTCGTCAAGAGAATACAGAAGAGAAAAAGCAAAAAGGTAGGTACTACTCTGTACCTGTTTCATAAAGGGCATTTCCTATTTTCAACATCAATGGCATTGTCATTAAAGACAATTAAATATTATTATTTAATAAATTCCACTGAAGCACTGTGATAGTTAACTAACTGAGCTATTGCCTTTCCACTTTTGAAGAGACTCATCGTGTAGGTAAAGCTGCTAACTTTCAGTTGTTTCAAGAAAGCTGAAGCTTTCCAGGGAAAGAGCTGACAGCCTTGGGCTCTGACCAGTTAAGCAAGGAGAAGTGTCCTGCACAAAGGACATTAGCAGAAGAACTTAAAGGAAGAGTTATGGACAAGTATTTTGATGGTAAGGTAAGGAGACACAGAGAACTAGCTGCAAAAAGAGAATTTATCTAATTTTTCCAGAAGGAGATCAGACTAGGCCTTTCACCCCAGGTTCCAAGGCAGGATAATGGAGGGACACAGAGGAGGAGGAGGGTAGGTGAGCTTCAGTTCTCCCTAAATATGCTTCTCTTTAAATGTGGCCAAAACCACAGGAAATACTGAGAATGATTGCCAAAACAAAGCCAGACTTTGAAATATTCATTTCTTCCAATGTCTTTGAAGCCTATAGCATCTTACTTTTATTTTCTTTTGGGTTTTTAGCTCTTTACGCCAAAAACAGAGGTCTATCTGTTATATTTTTAAGGAGAAATAGTACAAATCGGCTATTCATCTGCTCAGTTCAGAAAAGGGATACAGAAACACTTTATCCAGAAGACAGGAAAAGGCAGCAAGGGTCTGCAGTCTGTTGCTTCAACTAAATCAAGATAGCTGATCATCATCAAGAAAGCTGTTAGTGCTATAGATTCAGAAACAACGTGTTTTGGAATGGACACATTATGTCATTGGGAGGAAGGAGAGCTACTTTAAATTTCTGTATATATAGATGTGGCACTTAGGGACATGGTTTAGTGGTAGATTTGGCAATGTTAGTTTTACAGTTGGACTCAATGATCTTAAAGGTCTTTTCCAACATAAATGATTACATGATTAATGACTTCTGTTTGACCTTGATAAGTTACAACTCTTTTTTAGGTCTTATTCCACATTGGTAAGATAATGCTCACATTATTACTGCTTAGAAAGGCTGTTAGTAATAAGTTAATATGTGGGATTTTAAGTATTCCTGTTGATGATGCTTCACCAAAAAGAGACAATTTTAGGGTATTACATTATGTCCTAATGTACTTGAAAGTGTAGAATCAAAATGTCAGAACATCACATCTAGGTCTTTGACTTATTGCTCTAGTATTTTTGAGCAGAAAGGAGGCACAGGCTGAGATCAGAAGGCACATACTGTTTATGAGAGCCTTACCAGAATGCACATTGCTTGCAGGTTTCTGCTTGTAAACATACTTTTCAAACAGCCGTATAATTTCAATTTGTCAGGGCTTATCATTCATGACATTCCAATTGAATGGCCTAAATTGTACCTTTCCCAAAACTGAAAATAAACATATGGTTACATCTGTTACCAGTTTTCGATGCATAGTGGGACAGCAGCCATCATTGGATGGACAGGTATCCCACATGGAGAGGGTAAAAGGTGGGGGAAAGGCTGCAGCATTATAAGCTAAAATAGCTTGAAGAGGGGCAACAGAAATCACTGGAAGAAAGGATGTGGCATCTGATGCAAAACAACTTTAGAGAGACTAACTACTGCATTTTTCACTATAAACACATGCTGTGTAAGGCTAGAAGCTACTTGTACAGATGACTATATGAAATAAACTTGACTGTAATGATAAACTTGATTAAACCATGCAGGTGGTTTAATAGAGACTCCTCATGTCAGTCTCCCAGGGGAAAAAAAAAAATGTCAAATTTCACTGGTCTTGCCTTGTTTTTGGGGCATCTTAGCAGGTACCTCAGAAATAAGATCTCAACAGTTCTTTACAGTGCTTCCCAGGGAGAAATTCTAAGAAAGTTTTCCTTGAAAGTGTCTTAGCTACCAGAATCTTGTTTCTTAAAGTTGTAAGAACTTCAAGCCTTCTTCACAGATAGCAACAAAGATCACCAGTGGTACTAACAATTAGCAAGTTAAAACATTGCCACTGCAGGATTCAGAACACAAGCCTGCATAGGTGTAATAATGAGCCGCAGCTGCAGGGAGTAAGGATACTATAATACAGCATTACAGCAGAAACTAAACAACAGGATAGCGGTTCAGATCATTCACTTTGGCTTTGGGAATGCTGCTGATTTAGTTCAGATTCAAGTGAAGTTAATGTCTATTTGAAAATCACTTGTACAGCTTTTGAAAAGGCTTGTTATACAATGCAAAATGTTTCCTAAGAAGTGAAAAATAGCTTGAAAGTATATGAAAAGTGTACTATGAAATCTATGTACTAATATAAATCACTGAGATGCTCCACATATAAGGATTTTATCATCAAGATATGACACAAAGAGAAGGCATGCAGTAATTAAGGTTCTTGGAGGACATTCTTGTGAATCTTTTCAGTCTGACTTGCAACTTAAGTCTCTTCTTTTTGCAGCCTAATGATGAGAAATCACAGCCTAAACTATCCTGCTGTACTCCTGATTATGCTTCAGAAACTGGACTATTTGTGCCTTTTGCTTTGAACAAATTTTAGAAAAACCAACCAAACAAAAAAACCCCCAATGACAAAACTACTAAAAAACCACAGAGTCTTTCTCCATATTAACTTTGAATCCCAATGTATGACTCATCTATCATACTCCAATTCACCAGCTGTTATCCAGCTGCTTCCTCTGGCTTTATATAAACAGAGTTTGAGCTCCTAATTTCTGGAAGTATTAGTTTTGTCAAATAATTTGGTTAGCTTTCTACATATAACATAGATGACAAAAGGGCGATAGTGTGGGTAACAGTGCCTGAATATTATTTCAAATATTTGGAACTAGGATTGGAGGACAATCCTAGAGATTGGGAATTCAATTGTATCTTCTTGCTTGTATCTTCTTGCCTGCTACTCTATCTCGCTCCCAGCTCTTGGTTTGTATAGGAGGTATTATATTTTAAAAGGAAGAGAGAAAATGGACTTCTGGTGCAGGACTTGTTCAAAGCAGGGGGGGTCCACCACATCTACATCACACCTTCACAGTCTCCCACTAGGGATCAATGAGGGTTCTCTCCCAAGACTACTGATACAGGAGTCAGACTATGTAAATAAATCTGGAGAAAGCAGAAACTCTTCATGGTGGATTGAGAAGGGCTTTGAAGTATAAAGCTGCTGAAGGGATTAAAGGGAATAATGTGTAGTTGTGACTGCATAGAAGTGACATATAGAAAGATGCTGCAACAAATAAATGAGAACATCAGAATAAAAGCTAGCCTGCCAGCCCATTGCCATACTCCGCCTTTTTAGCAAAAGCATATGATAATAGTAAAAACTAAAAGCTCAGCTGCAGAGAAGCAGTAGAAATATTGAAAATAAAAGACATAGCAGTACTGTCCTCACCTCTCATCAAGCAGTCATTTTGCCTACACATCCTCTACACAAGAGAGAAGCTTTCACTCTCACCCAAGGCAGCAGTCTGTACAAAAAAATGCAAATCCTCTTGAACCACTGTTACCACAAACTGACCCTTCAGCAGACGTCTGTGCCTCTGCAAGAGATCTCTTAAATCAATGTCAGTAGCCTGAATCTCAATTAATGCATTCAAATCACCATTACACTGCATCATCAGACAAGTCCATTTCTCTAATAGTGCATGTGGTACTGTTGGCATCCAGCAACCTAGGGAGAAAGTACTTGGAGTTTACTTCTGTTGGTCCTATTCCCCAGGAAACACTCTCTGTTTCCTCCAGACCAAAAAGAGTGTGCTTTCGCTTGTCAAGTTTCTAAGTTTATCAAGTAAAAGCACATCTGGGTCCAGCCTGGTAGTTTCCCCAGGAAAACCAGGACAGCTAGACCAGATAGCTGAGAAGTGATGGATTGAAAATGTGTAAAAATAATTTTCATAATTTAAAACTTTCATTTAAAGTTACACCGTGAATTCCATCACACAGCAAACCTCCTTTGTTCAACATCTTATTTTTTGTCTCTACAGATAATTTGAGATTGTGAGCTTATGTGGAACACACTCAGAATGGAAGGCAAACTCCCATGTTTCCTTGTGCTGGTGGGAGCAATCATGACTGCCCAGTGCCAGGTAAGAGGCTAATGCATCAATTCATTCTCTTGGCATCTTCCTATATTTTCAGCAGCACTTCCTTACTATTGACTCCAGCTGTCTGCATCAGGCAGAAGGAGAATCTGCTTGGCTCACTAGAAATCAGAGGAAGAAAAATGTTACAAAGTAGTCTCCCGCTAAGCTTTAGAGTTGTGGATGTGTTCTGTGTTATCCTGGCTGGTTTTCACTTCAGTAAGCAAGTCTTCTCCAAGTATTCTTGGTGTATCTGTTCACCGTCACCTTTCACTGTTAATAAGAATTCCATTCTAACCAGCCTTTCATTTTCTGTGGTCATCATCTTCATAACTATTCTCACTTAAAACTGGACATCAATGGTTCCCTTGTCCCCTCACTTTAAGCCTCAAATTGCATGCAGCTTGAATAAATGCTACACAATTCTAAAATGTTTACTCTTTCTCCAAAAATTTCTATCCTACCCTTCTTCCTTCTTTATATGTTCTTTCTCTTGTGGCCTAATCGAAGAAGCTTTCTAAATTGGTTTCTTCCATAAAACTTTATCCAAAATATTTCATTTAATTGGCTGCAGGAGACATATCCCTTAGAGATAATCAAGTTACAAAGTCTTATGGGGAAACTGGATGTCAGTAAACAAAAGTAACTGCTTGTTGACTACTTTGGAAATTATTTGCTTGAGGCTCCTTCAAATAGCAGAAAGCTGACAAGCTTTAGTTAGCATTTGCAATGCCCCAAGAGCACATGACTTCACACATAATATGAGTACAGCACATCCCAAGTTCACGTCACTCAGATGACAAGCAATCACCTGGTAATCCATGGCAACTGAATGATTTACAATTCTTGGTGCCTATACTGAGGCACTAGAGGCACTTTTCACTGTACTGACAAGGAGGGCAGACACTTCCTCAGAGCTTCCCTGATTTACATGACCTCAAGAAAAGGACTGACTCTTTGAAGGCCCTTGTTCTCCCATTTTTTTTTTTAAGAGAGCAGTTACTCACAGAATTAACCTTCTTTGCTTCCAGGGCTTACACATGCGTTTCAAACGAGGAGCCAGATCTAGAGGTAAGCCAGGCTAACTAAAACCATGTTAGCTGGAGCATTATGAACGTAGGAGGGGAAAGCAAATGATGCTGAAGGAACAGAGCCTGAAAGCTTTTTGTCATGGTTTATCTGGATGAGAGATTCAGAAGGCAAAATACCAGACTGTTAATACCATCCAAAACAAAGTTTTCCCCTCCCTCTGCTCTTCTTCAAAGAAAAAGAGGCCAGTCAATAGTGGAATAGTACATCCAACAGCACAGCAGTGACAGAGATGGGACAGTTGTGATCTGAGAAGGAAAAAGGGCAACCCATTAGACAGATGCTCCCATCACAGATAATTTTCTCCTGGAAATGGAAGGGAATCCTTTTGCTCAGCTAGGTCTTTTCTCTGAATCTCTAAAAGAGGATTTCCTTTCTCCAATTACAGCCATTTGCACAGACAATTCATCTGCAGAAATTTACCAGCACAGGGGGACCTGGCTGAGGTTTTCAGGGAGCAGAATAGAATACTGTAGGTGCGACAGTGGTTGGAGTCGCTGCCACACTGTGCCTGTCAGAGGTGAGTATGATAAAGAAAAAGGAAATGGTGAGAGATTGTCCATGTAATCATCCTAAAGAAGAACACCACTGTCAGGGCCAGAGTTACTGCACAGAAAATTTGTCTGGGAATAGAAGAGGATAGAAATGAAAATACCAGTGTACACTGACTCGGGCAGGACCAAGTGGGAGTGGGCAAAGGGCTGAGGAAGTCTAATAGCATATATGGAGAAAATGAAGCAAAGAAAGAATGGAGGCACTACACAAAAAGGCTGTAAGCACATGGCAATAACAGGTGGGTAGGGAAAAACAGAACAAGCTAAAGGAAACTGACAGGAAAAGGAAAAATGTGTATACATTGCCAGTTTCTTGCTTCTCTGAAATCTAATGGTATTTCCTGGCTTTTGCTTATTCCATAGCCTGCACTATAAATAAATGCTACAATGGGGGCCAATGTTCACAGGCATATTATTCGCCACAGCTCTTCATCTGCCAGTGCTACCAAGGTTTCTCAGGGAAGCAATGTGAAATAGGTGAGTATACCACATCAACTGCTGTGAACAATGCTATTGGTTTTAGCTATGCAGTGCACAAGGATGAGGTACTCAGAAGCGCCTGCTGTACACTAGGCTATTAAGTTGTCTATTTTTATTCTAAAGCTAATACTACAAAGAACTTTTAAGGATACCTGGTTTGTTGTCTGTGTCTCTTAATAAAACTCTGAATTGTGTAGCTGAAGACCTTCGTATACTCTTATAGACTGCCTAACAGGGCATTTTCACTGACTTCCTAGACAAGATGTCTGAGAGCCAAGTTTAAACAGAACAGACTGGGAAAGCTGTCTGGGAAAGAATTGGGATGCTGTCCTAATAGAATCATTTTGTTGCCTTTTGTTCAGATACGGAAGTTAAATGCTACAAAGACACTGGAGTAACATATAGGGGTACGTGGAGCATGACAGAGAGTGGAACTGAATGTTTAAACTGGAATAGCAAGGGCTTGGTGGACTGGACCTACAGTGGCCAAAGAGAGGATGCTGCTGAGCTGGGATTGGGCAATCACAACTATTGCAGGTGAGGGGCTCATGGCACACAGGTTAGAGCCACAGAAATCAGTCCATTCTAAGAGCTTGGAGCAAAAGCATGGCTGCTTGCTGTAGTCTGATACCAAGCAGGGAACACTCTGCACAGGTGCAGATGCTGTGCAGCCCATGAGCAGTAATTGCAAAGTCTGTAGATATATCCGAACTTCGGATCTTCCTAGACTAGATGTTTATGGCAGACTACAAAATGCAAGTATCTCTCACCTCATAGTCTTTCCCTTGCCCCTTCTCATTCCCTAAACTCTATTTGTAATTCAATTTCCTGCAGCTTCAAATCCTGATCAAAACTGTAAAAATATTGTGCTTCCTGTACATGACCTAAACTGCACAAACATGCTGTCCACTCCTGCTAGCTCTTGGCCATCTCACCTTCACCTCAATGTATTCCACAGTTTTATAACTAAAATAGGAATTCAAGCTACTTCTGATGGTTCAGTCCACACCTTCACTGCAGAGCAGGACTAAGTTAGTGAATTAGATGGCCTACATGCTATTGACAATAGCTTTATAATGATGCATAATATTGTAACTCTTTCAGAAACCCAAATGAGGATTCCAGACCTTGGTGCTATATCTATAAAGCGAGAAGGTACACCTGGGAACACTGTAGTGTGCCCTCCTGTTCAAAAGGTACATGCAGGGGACAGGGAATGGACTTTGGAATTTCCATTATTCACTGCATATATAAGGGTACTCTGTGGACTTGGGCTATTTCTGTAGCCTAAGAAGTTGAGACTCTCATGTTATATCATATTTAGGCTTTTAGTATTTATGACACTGAGAGAAGGAGATACATATAGCTAATATATAGATGCCTTGACAGAAATCACACCTAGGAACAACTGACAGGTTCACATCCATTGGTTAATGTGCAGCTTTCTTATTGAAGTTAGGAACACCAACTGCAGATCTGGAAGAGGCACAGATTACCGAGGCAGCCACAGTATTACCAGTTCTGGAGCTACCTGTTTGAAGTGGAATTCTCGAATCCTTGTCAACAAGCTATATACTGCTTGGAGAAGAGATGCTTACCAGCTGGGCCTTGGTAGTCACAATTTCTGCAGGTATGTAGTTGGTTATAGAATAAAAAAAACCCCTACCAAACTGTCTTGTAGTACTCTTAAGGCAGGGCTTTAACCTTTTACATGGATTATTGAAGTACACGAAATACATTACCAGTGGCAATGAAGCTCACTCACAAAAGTAATTTTATTCCATCGGACCTATTTATGCTTCTCTAAGATCAGACTCCGTAAGTGCCCTTAGAGGCCTCTGTATCTCTAGAAAAATCAGAAAGAATATGCTCTGGTCACAGTCTGACACCTTTAGGTCTCCGCAAACTCCCTGCAGATCTGATAATACAAATAGCTCTTCTCTTTCCCATGCTGCAGGAATCCTGATAACGACAGCAAGCCCTGGTGCCATGTCCTGAAAAGAAATCAACTCACATGGGAGTACTGCAATGTGCCTACTTGCTGTAAGCATACCAGCATTCCTGGTTCTTCTTTTTCTTTGAAGCATTACTATCCTTCATGTCATCTGTATTAAAATAAGATCTGGAGGAAAAAAGGCTGTATTAAACTCAAGAATCTTCCAGTAAAAAAAGAGATTGAGTTAAAAAAAAAAAGCTTTTTGGAGCAGAAAGAGATTCTGTAGCTTCACTCTCACAGAAGTGCCTTTTTTCACTACCAGAAGGGAAGATTGCAGAAATGGAGGACAGGAAAGGCAGGGTTTCCTTACTGTATTTTTCAAATCAGAATACAAGTTTCCTAGGAAACAGGAATGAGTCAAATACTAAACAGTTCATGGCAGGCTGCCTCAACATGGACTAGTGACTAACGGGCTCTTAACCCAAACTCAAAGCAAGGGTGCCTGTACAAAAAGCCTATTTCTGGGTTTGTCATCAACAGCCACCTGTGGTTTACGGCAGCGCAGAGTACACCAGTACAGGATTAAAGGTGGTTCCTACACAGACATTGCAGCTCACCCATGGCAAGCTGCCATCTTTGTGAAGTACCGCCGAGTGCCTGGAGAGCACTTCCTCTGTGGAGGAATTCTGATCAGTTCCTGCTGGGTTTTGTCAGCTGCTCACTGTTTTGAGGAAGGGTAAGTTGAGGATTCAGTACTATCTGGGGGAGAAAGGTCTGGAAAATAGAAGCATCAAGTATAGCCTTACTGGAAGGGCATAAGACTTGGAAAAAACCCCTCTTTATCCCAGTAAGTCTGCACTAAAGATCATAGTTAATTGTGCTGAGCATTACAGAGAGCCATTTAATTGGGCAAATTAGCAAGGTGGCATCAAAGTACCACAGCAGAGTATCAGATACCTTAATAACAAAGTCGTCAATACACATGCAGAGCCATCTGAAACTTGAGAACAGCAAGCTGGCAGAGGAGCTTTGCCATGATGGCTGTAAGCATACAGAACAAAAATGAAGGCAAATAGGTCGCACTGAGGTCAAACTACCTGGGTAACAAAGTAGTAATAGTGCTAAAAAAAAAAAAAAAAAAAAAAAAAAAAAAAAAAGCAGATGTTCCAACAGCACATCTTCAAGGGAAGGGTCCACTCTAGTTAACACAGGAATAGAGACTCTCTTGTTCTTCAGCTTTAGTACAAATCAGCTGAAGATTGTGCTGGGTAGGACTTCCCGAGCAACTCCTGAGGAAAATGAACAGAAGTTTCAAGTGAAGAACTACACTGTGCATCAGAGATTTGACTCAGAAAATTTCAACAATGATATTGGTAAGAAGTTTTCTGACTTTGTGACTGGAAAGGTCATGGTTGACTGAAGTTTGTGATTAATGAAGTGGGGATCTTTTTCTGTCTTTAGCTCTGTTGCAGTTGAAGTCAGATGCAGAAGACTGTGCTGTTGAAACAGGCACTGTCCGTGCTGCCTGCCTTCCCATGCCAGAGATGCAGCTGCCTGACTGGACTGAATGTGAGATCTCTGGTTATGGCAGAAATGAAGAATGTAAGTAGAAGATACATGTCTACGTGCAAGAAGAATATAATATGTCCAGAGCTTGAGTCCTGTGCCCTCAAAGAATTCAACCCTTTAGCATCACTGAATGTGTAATGTATCATATTGGCTTATATGTGCACTACAGAATGTGTGTAGAAGTAGGAGTTAGTCAAAACCAAGTTCTGCTGCAAGTTATTTCATTCATCTGAGTTCTGCCGGTTGTATGGGCTAGGAGAGTCTTCTTTGATACTCTCCATAGTACAATACAAAAAAAATGGATAAGGTAGAAAAGACATAAGATTTGCAATCAGGGCTGCCACATTTCTGCTGTACTCAGTACATTTAGATACTGTAATTTGGACAGAAATCCATTTCTGTCAAGGTTTGATATACCATACAGTTGCAGATAGATGCATTATTCTAAAAATACATTGGCTATACAGAGATTAGCCAAAAAAAAAAAAAGCTAAAGAAATAACAATCCCAGTTATACATTAAAAGGCTGGCTGAATTGTTTTTAAAGTGAGCTATTAACAAACAGAAATAAAAGCTGTCTGAAAGTATACACAGGCAGACCTGTATTTAAAGCAAACAAAAAAACCCCCCATCTCTTACTGTACTTTCTTTCTTTTCCATTTTCTTTAAATTCTCTAACTTGTAAACTTCTTAAGACAGAAACTGTGAAGTATCCATCATACAAGACCTAATCACAGTTTGGATCCATAGAGGTTTTGGCATGGACCTGAAGACATAGAATATAAGTGTGGCATAAAGTGTTTTTAAAGTGCTTTTAAAGCTTGTCCTCAGCATTGCTTACAGGGAGTACAGGATGAACTCTGAGAGGGAAAGGATGCAACTGTAATTCAAAACTCTACTGAATAACAACAATCCTGCCAACTTTCAGTTTTGTGCAATTGTAGCTGTACAGGGGAATAAAACCAATATCCAAATCAACCAGCCAACCAACCAAATCACTTCCATTCCAACATAAGTGTACCAGTTACTCTGTATTATGTGTGACAAAGCATCTAATTTTTGTTAGTGCAAGTCTAATATTAAAAAGTTAAGATTCTGTTTCATACAGCTAAGGCATTTTCATAGACACTTCCTGTGACTTCATTTTGATTGATGTAACTATGCAAAGATGACTTATCCACTCAAGAAACCCAGCAGTTTTTAATTTGGAGCCTACATAAACCTCTCTAGCTTGCTGAAGAAACAATATTCTCTCTAAACTAGATTTAAGCTATTCTGATTAGCGAAGTGGAACACCCAAGATACAAAAAGACCCTTTGGCAAGGAAATTTTAATTTAGCCACTGAGCTACTTCTGTTCACTCTCCCATAAACTATGGAAACTGAATTGCAACTTTTTAAAAACATATGTATGCACATACACAGATACATATATGTATTTATATTGTCATTTTTCTTCCAGTTTCTCCATTCTATTCAGAGCACCTGAAGGAAGGCCATGTCAGATTGTTCCCAGCCAGTCGGTGCACAGCACAGTATCTAGACAACCGGACAGTTACAGACAATATGTTATGTGCAGGAGACACAAGGAACCTTGATGATGCCTGCAAGGTAAATCCAATTCCTTCCCCTTCCCCTTTCCTCTTTTTTCTTTTCTTTT
>VYZT01041088.1:0-36343 GCA_013400735.1 Pomatostomus ruficeps
GCTGTGTCAGCAAGGGCTGCCTGTCACTGAGGTCTTTGTGCTGTGACTCACTGGTGCCTCATGAAGCACAGAGGAGCTGAAAGGCAGTGTTATCTGAAAATTTCTCATTTCCAATGCTTTGTTTGCAGTAACATTGTCAATGTTTCTGAAAATCAGATTATTCTTTAGTTCAAAGGTTTTCCTTTTAAATGCTGCATATTGTGTTTCAAATAAAAATGGTATTCACCAGTGTGTAGGCCTTTAACTAACCAAGATGCTTCTGGAAATGCTGACCTACCACTTCTGTGTACTAATCAGGAATAATAATGTTTTTTTTGCAGGAATTCCAGCTGTTACGGGGAATGATGCTGCAGAAGGACTGCTTAGTTTGGAGCATTTCTATTCCAGTGGTGCAATGGCGAGTAAATCAACAGGTTCCAACAATCTGTATTTGTTAGTCTAGCCCAGCAGCGACAGGTGGGTAAACTGCATTTCTCATTGACCTGTCTGTTCATGCTCTGCTCCCTCCTATAGACAATGGTGTTGCATCTCAAGTAAACAGAAAATTTAAAAATTGAAAAGCAAACAAGTCGGTGCCGTTGCAGGTGGGAGGCATTCCTGGCCCAGACAGCTACAGACAGTGGCTTTTTTTGGCTCTGTTTCTCTGAGAATTGAATCCAGGGTGCTTAGCATGTATGGAGTTACCCCCAAGTTTACAGTATGTGGGCAGCAAATGACAACCTGCTGCTGTATTTTATTGCTGCTGTATTTTATTACTGCTGTGCGCTCTGTGTTTTCTCCGTGCTATCTACTTTTACCTAATCATAGCTATTAAATCATAATACCATAAGGTAACAAGACCTTTTCATACAAGACTGAATGGAATGGCAATTTGGCATAATGCAGATGACTCTCAAAGTTGTTTGTTTTTTTTTTCTCTTCTTACTCCTCTTGGAAATGTCCATCAGGAGCACAAAACTTCCAAATACTTTTCATTTGATGAATCCATAATTATTGCCCACTTGTTTCACCCTGCTGTGCTTCGAAGTGAGAGTAACTGAAATTGTAGAACAAAACAGTTTAATTAGAATTTTAAAGAAAAAAGTGGAATATTTTCAAGTTTAGGTATGCAGTATGAGGAGGTTCTCTACCTTTGTGTACTCTGATAAAGTTTCTTAACGTGCAGAGCTGCAGTGGTATGAGGACACTAATGGAGCAGATTCTCTGTTATGAGTAAGAGGAAAAGAGGCTGAGAATTCTTCTCCTCCTGTGATGCAGGTGAAAGTGTTACAATAGGAGCTGCACTAAAGGACAAGACTAGAGATAAATGCAGTATTTGAGAGAGAAGGCAAGGCATTATAAAAAGACCTGAACCACCCAGTGATGTATTTGTTCAGCGGAGCTTTTAAAAAATGCACTAATGGCCCATTTTATCTATCACCCCAAGTCAATGAAAAACGCCCATTGACTTAAATAGGCATTGGATCAAATGCTGAGCTTTTACAAATAATTATACTCAGTGTACTGAAGTTACCAGCATTTCTTTTCCGGCTGAAGGCTGCTCCCTCCATTATGTTCCGTGACTTAATAAAATAAACAAGCATCCCCCTTTTCCTACCTCCATGAACTGAAGCCATGGCACTCCCACCACTAACTCGCAAACCAGCTGGCAGATGTTGAAGTTTTTCAGACTGAAGCAGTAGCCTGGACCCAGAAAACACCACTGCATGGGAAAACCACATGTAAAATATGTCTTTGCTGCATATCATCTCACTGGACAGCTGGAGCAGAGTTGGTGGCTTTGGAAACCTCTGGACTTCTAAAGGTGTGTTTTCACTTCTTGTCCTCAGGCTGTTGTGTTATTTGTCCCCAAAAGGCTGTAATCCACGCTTCCCAAGGAATCTCTTTTAAGTAGAGTGGCAAAAAGGCTGACCACTCTTCAGTCCAGTGCACTACCCCCTAACCTGGCTTTTTTTGCTCGACTGTGTGAGCCATTACTTGATTTTTTTCCTTAGTGATAGGGCCACTGTTAGTTTTTCCTGCTATTATTGCCCACTTTGATCTGTAAAAAACTGCATAGTGTTGAAACCCTCAGCAATGTATTTTATCATCAGAAACCTGTCCAAAAATCTCTAATAGCCAGTGGAGAATAAATAAGATGGTGGCTGGGAATATAACCGGGTTCCCTCCAACCGGCTGTGCTACTGCTACCACCACCACTAGCAATAATAGTGATAGCAATAGAAAAATCCTAGTTCAATTTCTCGGCATCCTCTTGTCTCAGATAAAGGCATGATGATATCAAAGAACATTAGCTGGTTCTGGAGGAGGCCGTGAATTAAGCCACTAGAATGTATCCTACAGCTAAGCATCCACGTTTTCAGTTAGTGCAGATGTCACCGTACCCCGTGTAGACAATGAAAAACTCACACTGACGGCTCAGTAAGACAGGAACAGCTCACTGAGGTAAAAAGGGAACTGTCTAGACTTCCAGTGTTAAAAGGTTTGTGTGTTATCTGTGATGATCTCCTAGCAAAGCATTAGTACCTGCACTGTACTGCCTTTTGGGAGCCTGAGTTTTTGATAAGTTTTTATGTTTATATCAGCTCAGGACTGAAAAGAACAGAAATTGAACTACTTATCCACCTTCTCTGTTTTGAATTTCTCTCTTGCTTCAGAATATAATCCTTCTCTCATAAATAATCCAGAGATGCAAACGAATAGGTGAATGAATTATAGAGTCATAGATTCGTGGAATAATTTAGGTTGTAAGGGATGTCTGGAGCTCGCCTAATCCAACACCAAAGATATCTGATTCAGAACTGCTTTTTCTGTCTCTTGGTAAGAAGTAGAGCCTCATGGGTCACTAGGAATGTCTTTTTGGATTCTCTACATACCTACATTTCAAACTCCAAAGGAAAAGATTTATAATTTAGAAAAATTAATTTAGAGTCTCCATACAAAAATCAAAATATCATTGACTGCAAAATACTGGGGAAAGTTTCACTGTACTTGTGAGGGGAAAAATAATATGTGAATATATTTTTTGCTCTTATTTTCAAAATGGAAAACTTGATGCCTAAGGGGTTATTTATACCGACAGACTGGTACTTAAACAAATAAGCTGATCAGAGATCCCCAGCTTGGAGATGAGTTACTGCAAATAAGCAAATAACTAAAAAGCATCTATGCGAATTATATAAATACAGAAAATCTTTGTGAAGTGCTCTACAAAGGTATGTGATAAAAGAAACTAGCACACTGTGTTCAGAGGTGAACCTGACAACAAATAGACTAAAATCACATTTTTTTTTACCAATTTGAACCCAAGGAACTCAAAGGTCTTTGTTCTCAAATTAAAGATTAATAAAGCTTGGCCATCTCTCAAGAGCTGGTGTGGAATGTGAGAGTCACTTGCTGGCAACCTGACACAGGATCCTGGGATGAGGTGGTGAATATCATGATGAAGTGCAAACCATGTCATGTTAGGATAGGCAAGATATTACTGTGGGCTGTATAATTGGGCCAGCACATCTGTTTTATTCCGGTGGTACTGTGGCAGGTACTTTGCAAACACCCAGAGCTCCAGTTTTCTCTATCACATGTGCCAGTGGCCTTAGCAGCCGCCCTTGGTGCTCTGCCCGTACTGCTCTCCTCCTGGCTCAGGCAGAGGGAGGTTTTTTGCACAACTCCCTGAAGCACAAGCATGGTGCTTAAAAAGCCTTGCCATCAAAATAAAACAGTGTTTGCTGCTTTTCCTTCCAAATACTGCTTTGCAAGGCTCTGCTACTTGATTTCCCTAAGCAATTAAAACTCTTTTGAGCCTGACACGGGTGGCCAAGAGTGGCAGGCAGCTCTGTGGAGCCTCCTGACACGCCATGAGGTTGTCCTGACTGTTGGGAGTTCGGAAAAGAGCAGCCTGCTCTTCCAAATGTGGCATTCTGCTACAAGAGTTTGAAATCACTTTCCGAGTCTTTCTTCTCCGGTCCCTCCTCACTTTCAGGCAGATATGTGCTGAGTTCTTAGAAGCACGCACCATTTCTTAACCTGTTTTAGAACAGCTGGCTTTGATGTTCCTCTCTGTGCTCTGTTGTGTGAAATTAAAGCGAAGCACTATTGCTACTTTACAAAAGAAGAAACAAACATGTTTGTATCTGGAGATAAAGAAAGCTGGCATTAACGGAGTAATTATGTACAGGTATGCTAGACAAAATTATTAAACTGTTTATAGGTGATTGTTGGAAAGGAGATCCACATCTGCCTTCCCCATTTTCTATGTTATTAGAGAAATTGAAAGGAACTGTGCAAGTCCAGTGGCAGCTTTGGAGGGGGCCTTTGCCACCATCTATTGGTGAAGGAGGGGAAGAGGCAGAGCGATCTGACCTTGGTGATGTTCCCTGCTGTACCCAGTGCAAGATTTGCTTCATTTTGAGGTTCTGGGATAGCAAACCTGGGTTTTTTCCATCTTTCTGTGTGAGAGAGTGCAACACAACTGTAGTTATGCCTCCTGAGTGAAGAGCTGTCATAGACAAATCTTAACAGCCGGCCTGTTGTCCCCCACACCTCTCAATGGAGCAGAAGGGAGCTTGTAAATCACAGAGAAGAATGCTTTTCTAGTGTCAAGTCTCTTGTTTTTATCCTGGATTCTGGCGATGGAATAGGGCCTATTTTCTTTGCTGGTTTCAAGAAAAATCACACTGGTGCTTGAGTAGAGCCCCATTGCTGCTGACAAAGCTTGGGAGAGTGCAAAGCTGGAGAAATCGCTGGCGTTTCTGCACAGCCCACCGAGAGGGACACCTGTGTGAGGACATCACTTACAAATCAAATGTTTGCAGAATCAACCCATGCCCCTAAAAAGACAGGCAAGAAGAAAAGTGAAGGAGGCCAGTGCCAGCAGCTAAACCAAAAGTAAATCTGTAAAGTTGTCTCTAGATATGGAATGACTCTATTTTATTGGATTCATCAACACTGCTTGCATATGCAAATCCCTCATGAATAAAGCTTTTGTAACGCAGGCTCCAAAATGAATTCAGGTAGAGTCGGTGATAGCAGTGAATGAGCACAGAGACAGTTTAAAGAGATTGCATAGTTTTCAAATCAACAAATTGCTGTGGTTCTACTTAATCCATCAAAAAAAGGAAAAGAGAACAATCTGGCAGCCGGGCAGGAAGATATAACAGTAAAAGGACATAATGTTCCAGCTATTTTAGGAGCCATTTACACTAGGAAACTGATGGCATTAGAGAACAGTTGTTGAACACATTTGGGGAACAGCTGTGTTATTGCTGAAGTGTAAAGACAAAAGTGTGTGTGGACCTGTCGGTGTGCTCAAGAAGAATAGTCTGGTGGTGCTGGGGAGAGGCTTCTCCTCATTGTTAAATCATGTTCTTACTCATTTTAACTATGAGTAAAAAAGGACTGGCAGAGTCAAATGACTTCATGAACACTCTATTTCCATGAAAATGGCAGTAATTACATATGATAACTTTGATGGCTGTATCAATCTTTCTTAAATAAGATTAATAACTTGGATCAAAATGTGCCTTCAGCATTTATTCACAGATAGTCTGGTCATTGTTTAAGTATCTCTGTTCCTTGAATAAGACACTTGCTTTCCCTCTCTTTTTCCTTTTCTCTCCGTGGGGCTGCTATTTTGCTCGTGCTTCAGAATGGACCTGCCACAGAGAAATAAATTGAGAATAAAGAAATGTGTCTCATCTCAAGATGATATGAAAAAGACTTCTGAAGTTATCTTAAGGTAACTTTTGTCCTAGGAAAAATTTTGTTCACTGTTTCACTCACTTATCAGAGCCTCCCTGCCGGTTCTGACCTGCATGATGTGTTTGAGGTCTGCATGTATTCATTATTTTTGGATGAATAACTGAAGCAGAAGGACGAATTGTTTTGCAGGAGTTTTAGTATATGTCTCCTTGGCTTGTCTACCTGTTTGCAACCACATACATGTGCAGATGTTGGACAAGGATTTGCTGTAGCCAGGGAATAGTGAGGGATCTGTGATGGTGAAAAGATGTCAGCTCAGGTCTGCTGGAGTGCAAGGACTTTCAGAACAATTTTCAGAAATACAGAGTCAAACAATCTCTGCTTTTCCCTCTGTCTCAGTGTGAGAGATATGACCGTCATCTCACCACTGTTTTGCACCTGAAGAATTTATATTTCCCTCTTACTGGATTATTGGTAGTTTCTGAAAATAGGTGTTAAAGTAGTGTCACTGACTGCATGCTGCTGAAGCATGGGAAGTACAGCATTGGGTAGGAAGTTACTTAGCAGTAGCTTCTTGTAATTAGGGTTTCTTTTGAGTTTTCTTGTTGGTAGCACAGTTGCTTGCACTAATTGTGTGCAGGCATATTGCACATTTTCTACTCTGCTATGTGAATAAATGTCCAATTTACATAAACAATGGTGTCCTTTGCTAATGCAAATGAGAACTCAAAATCTACAGAGAAGCTGAAATTCAATTTGTGAAGATCAGAGCAGGTGTTCCATCTCTCTTTAGTCTATACTGAGACAGCCAAAATGCCACTACAACTTAATCTTGACTCATATTTCTTGCATTTACAGCTATGCAGTCTAGGACAATTTATATCACCCTTTTATTATTTGTTGTGATTTAATGTCTTTATGTTAGATTATGGCTTTAAATTCAGTATGTTCTTACTGTGCTATAAATTCAAAACACAAACACGAGTGTTGTTCCTGAAAACCAACAGGTGAAAGAGAAACAAAACAAGGAAAAGAAACTACCTGCCAAACTGTGTAGGAAGAGAGAAACAAGCAGTATCTATGTTAAAAAACACAAGAGAATAAAAAAACGTGTCTTTTTAAGAACACGTGGTTGTAGCAGTAACAGAGGCAAGGAATCTTAGTGAGGTTATTATGACATTATTCCTTCAAAATTTACCATCCTTCACCCTCTTTGCAGTATCACACCTTTTCTCACTTGGAATACTGTGCTGAAGGAAGCTTTTAGTGCCCAAAAGACTTGTGGGACCCAAGGGAACGCTTGCTTTATGCTGGAGAATCGGAGCCATTCATTTGCTGTGTCTCACAGATCCTGCTTGCCCTCTTTCTGGGGAAGGCAAAGAGTTTAGCATTCCCTGGCTGCAGTGGCTCCCTGGTTTGACTGTGCTGATATTTACCCACTTGAGGTAAATATATTTGGTTTAGTAGAAGAAAACAGAATAAGGCATGGGGTACTTGTTTCTTTCCATCAGCCCCTCTCACAGATGTTCCTATGGGAAGGACGAATTCTGCCTGAATAAATTAAATTTGACGTACTATGACATAGATTGTGACAGCAAGAATTTCAGTGGTATTATTGACATTGCAGAAATATCTGGGTTTATTATGACCAGATTTGTGGATTTCTAGCTTTCCTACACTCGCATAAGACATTTATATGGACAAACACTGGGGCTCCTCATGGTTTACCGTTCACAGAATCACAGAATGGCTCGGGTTGAATGGGACCACCGTGGGTCATCTGGTCCAAGCTCGCTGCTCACTCAGGGCCATCCCAGGGCACATGGCACAGGAGTGTGTCCAGACGGGTCTGGGATATCTCCAGTGAGGGGGAATCCACACTTCTGTGGGCAATCTCTTCCAGTGCACAGTCACCCAGCCAGTAAATTCTTCCTTGGGTTCACGTGGAACTTTCTGTGCATCAGTTTCTGCCCCTTTACCTCTTTTTCCATTGCTTGGCAGCACAGAGAAGAGCCTGGCTCCATCCTCTTGGCAACCTCCCTTTGGATACTTGTAGACAGAACTTTACCTTTTTTATAGATACTTTACACTGTTGATACATTGCCAGATGCATTATTGACAAAATTTTAAGATATAGTTCTATGGATGCTTTCATTTGTTTATGTCGTCTTGAAAAAAAAGGTTTTGTCAAAACACTTGAATATGGAACATTTAATTCAAATCAGTTACATTTTTGGATTAAAAAATATTTCCCCGTTGGCTCATATTTTCCTTCCCTCATAATGGAACTGTGGCAGTCTCATCCCTTGTGAGAGAAAGTCTTTAATGATGGAAGAGAAAATGCAGCTAGGGAGCACCATGTGTGGGGGAGAATGGGAGCATTCAGCCACCAGTGTATGCCTTCCATGGGGTATTGGAATAAAACAACCACATAAGATAGTTAGATTTTCATATATAAACAAAGAAATGGAGACCTTTCCAGCTTTATGCTATGTGTTTGTTTTATTTTGCACATGAAGTAAATATTTTTTAAGACAGGAAATTGTTTAGTGAAAATGCTGTGTAGCTGCTAAATATAGATTAGCATCACAAAAACTACATTTAGGAACTGGAAGAAGTTTGAAATAAAAGCTGAGAGCATCTTATCAAAACTTAATTTCTAATTTTATTCATTTCGTTTTGGTCTATTAGTAGCAACAGCATATAAAATTCCTTTTCCTTGCAAGGGTCTAATGGCTTTCCTGGTGTTTCTACAGTCTTTTCAGGTTTCCTAGGAACTCCAAAACAGAGTTGTTCGTTCTTCAGTCTGTGGGATACCCTCTCATCATCCACAGGACTGCAAATCAATTTGGATCTTCTTTGTATGCTCTCATCTCTGTGAAAAACCGTGTTTATTTCTGGATCTATGAGGGATATATAATTATTGAGGCAATGTTGAAACTATAGAAAGCTTAAAGTTTATCAGCAGTCCAGTCATTCTTGAAAATCCATCTGACCTGAGACATCCAATCGGCAAAGGTTCATGGGGAAATCATAGCAGGAAACTAAATAAAAATAGTGTTCTAAAGGGAAGATGCTTTTCTGATCGGCAAGAGAAGGATTAGAAAAAAACTAGTTTTGATGTCCTATAAGAAAGTTAAATTAATCAAAAACTTTTAATTCAGTAGCTTTTCAACTTGTTACACTCTGCCTTGTTCAATTGAGGCTCCCCCACACTGTAGTTCCTGACACTTCTAGCCTTGACATTTCCAATAATGCTCTCAATACCTCTTGAAAATTCCTGTGAAAGAGGATTTATGTGATGAGTTAATCAAAGCAGACTATATAGCAGTGTGTTTTCATCGCAGATAAATATCCATATTCTCGTACTGAAGTTGATGAAACAGTTGATGGAGACTGGTGACCTGCTTCTTACTGTTCCTATGCTACTGGATATTTATTTATTTTTTACATTCAGAAATGCATAAGCAGGATACGTATTTGGTTTTCTTCCTAATCTTGCAGCTGATTGCCTAAAACCTCCCATCTGTGGCTTATGCTGGTTGAGTATGCAAGCACTCGCTTTGATAAAAGAGATGCTGCAGAGATTTGATGCAAATGAATTTTTCATGCAGAGTGTTTCTGTGGGACTGCTGGCACCAAGTTGCCAGGAAAAGCACATGCCTGGCAGAGCTGCTCTAACCCAAAGGAACCTGGATGGTGGCTGATGAGCAATGACACCTGATAAATAACAAGAGCTTGTTTAAGGTAATGCTCGCTTGGAGAGTGGTGGCTCTCTGTTCAAGACGGGCAGCTGTAGACTGTGAGATAAAAACCCAAATTATTTCCATAACCAGCTGGTCCAGGGTGTCTCCCACAATATGAATGCTGAGAGATTGCACAATGTGAACCAGGACAGAGACTACCAGACTAAATCCAGTGGCCTCTAGAATAGCAGCTCTTGCCTCTCTTTCTTCTCGCAATCCCAGCTGATTATCTGCAGTACTCTGTAGGGTTTACTATGAATTAGTATGCTGAGAAACAAAGGTGTTTATCACCACTGAGGGGAAACAAGAAGTATCAACAGTTGCTTAGATTAACAAAAAAAGGCCGGTTTATAGTGTTACCAGTAAAGCAGTGTAACCATAGGAGTTTCAGAAAGGTTACTTAGGTTATGTCAGTATTTGCCTGGTTTCTTTTAAGCCGTCCCTAAATTATGGAAGCAGGGAAAGGAAAAATAATTGGAAATTTCCCAGATGTGATGCCTCAGGCTTGCCTAGAGTCCCAGGATGCTGCTCATCCATCTGCTCTTTGCAAGAGAAATGCTGATTTGTGTTTGCCATAGGGAACACATTTTCCCGGGCTTGGCACTAGTGGTAGCAACTGCAAATCAGGGTCATTAGCAGTATAGCAAGAGGTACCTCCAGCACTGGGTCTCCTAAAAATGCCTGCAGGTCCACAATTGTCATTGTCACACTAAAATTTCTACTATCTGCTCAGTTCAGAGGGTTTTCCCCAAGCCACCAGCTTCAGACAAACTTAATTGGCCAAACAAGGCCAAGCGAAATTTAAGGCTGTACAGTCGTCTGCCAATGTGGAAGCAAATGTAACAAACACACACACACACAAATTCCAGTTAGTCTAAGCAAGTGGGTAGCCACACTTATCCTTTCTCAACCAAATCCTAAATGTCTCTGTGTTCTGGACAGTCTCCCTCCACTGCCACTTCCCACTTACTGCCTCAGCTTCGAAGTTTCCACTGAGTAGCCAATAGGACTCTCATCCTCTTCACTGTAGGAACTTAATCTCCTCTCATCTTTTTCAAAGGCTTTAGTGTCTTCAATCACCTGTGGTTTATATCATCGAGAACTGAGGTTTGGAATAAAAATGTGGGAGCTTGGTGGCTTTGTCTGGAGATGGGCTTTGGGCCTAGCTGGCTGGCTAGCTACTCTTCTCCAGGGTGGGCTGAGGAATTTATACTTTAGTATCCTGTGGGAGCTATTAATGCTGTGTATTTAATGTTATAGAAGAGACGAACTACAAATGCATTCTCTAAATTCCCTGTCTCCAGTATATTACCAGTTTTCAAAGGAGATTACACATGACACATCGGTAATGACAGTTCCTGCAGAAAGATAAATAGCCCAGTACACATCATCCACGTTTGCCTTTAGTGTTTGCACCGTGTGTGTTTTGCAGTCCATCTCCTACTCATTACTTGAGAGCCTCTGACTACACCTGCCCAGGGCTTCTCCTTGTGGAGAACAGCAGCTTCATCCAGTCAGCACCTCCCCAGACACCTACCAAAAGAGCTGCTCGGTGGAATTAGTGCACCCTCTGTGCTCTCAGCTGGGTTCCTTCCTTGTGTGGATGGTGTCACTCATTCGTGACACTTGATGGTTCCTGCCTTAACCCTGCACTGAATGAAGCTGGAATCAGTTTTCACTGTCAGCATCTCTATTCTATATCCCTAGTGAGAAGGACGTGGATGTGCTGGAGGATGAGAGGCTGGACAGGAGCCGGCAATGTGGGCTTGCTGCCCAGAAAGCCAAACGTGTCCTGGGCTGCATCCAAAGCAATGTGGGCAGCAGGACCAGGAATGGGATCCTTCTTCTCTACTCTGCTCCGTGAGACCCCACCTGGAACACTGCATCCAGCTCTGGGGCTGCCAGCACAGGAAGGACATGGACCTGTTGGAGTGAGTCCAGAGGAGGGCCAGCAAGATGATAAGGAGGATGTAGCACCTATCCTGCAAGGAAAGGCTCAGAGAATTGGGTTTGTTCAGTCTCGAAAAGAGGCAGCTTTGGGGTGACCTAATTGCAGCCTTCCAGTAGCTGAAGGGAGCCTACAGGAGAGATGTAGAGAGACTACTATGAGAGCATGTAGTGACAGGACAAGGGGGAACGGCTTCAGTCTGAAATAGAATAGGTTTTGATTAGATATTAGGAGGAAATTCTTTACTATGAGGGTGATGAGGCACTGGAACAAATTGCCTGAGTAAGTGGTGGATGTCACTGGAAGGGATCCCTGGAAGTGTTCAAGGCCAAATTGGGTGGAGCTCCGAGCAACCTGGTCTAGTGAAAGGAGTAGGGGAATTGGAACTAGATAATCTTTAAGGTCCCTTCCAACCCAAGCTATCCTATTATTCTATTTATTTAGTTGATCTTTGGATTTATTTGGTCTACTATCACCATTCCCCTGCACTTCTAGACAAGTATATCTGTATCTATATCACAAAGTGTTTCTCTAGGTATTGTTTGTAGGACTTTTCCTGTGTTACACAAGTTACTAAATCTTTTAGCAGTAGTATTAGTTACAACCTTCCTTCATCCTTCTGTTCACCCTTTGCACTAACTTTTTAAGAGTTAAATTAACCAGGGAATTAATGTTGTACTAATTTCGTTTAGAAAGCTCTCAGTAATTATTGGACTAACCAAATAATTAAAATGTCAACATGCGTCTTTATAGTATTTGATCTAGGAAAGCATTTGAAATGTGGGAAGTATAAGTGATTTTATCCTCTTGAGAAATGCAATATTCACTCAAGTATATGCTGATTTTCGAGTCTTCTCTTATGAACTGGAAATTTAAATGTTGCTTGAGAAGACCTCCTACTGAATTTATTGACCTGCTGTTAGGAGTTTGACGTAAGGGAGATCACCTCCAATTAACTCAGAAATTAAAAACTGTTCCCAGCATTTTAGATCATGAAACTTTATGCAAGCTTTTTAAAACACACAGGAAGGATTTGATTATGTATCACAAGCTGAGAAGGCGTATAAGTGTTCGCAAGATTGGATTTTTGGATAATAAATCCTTCAAGGCAGAGATTTGTTATTTAAAGTGTATATTTGTACGTGAAAGCTGTTTCAAAACAATCTAGAATGTGACTTTAAAGCACGCCAGCTATTTTTGTACCAGCTCCTCATGTGGCCATCCTTAATCCAAACAGAGGATCTTTCTGAAATTGCTTCGAGCCAGTTTGGAAGTGGATTAGTGTAAAGGCTTCCTTAGTGGGGCATTAGAGTGAGCATAGGAGGGGAGTGACCACGGAGCTGCTTTTGTGGGGAAACTCGCACCAGGCTGTTTACCCACATTGATACAGCTCATCGCAGTAGGGCCCTGATATTGACTGGAGCTTTTCCCTGCTCCTGCACCACATAAGCATCTATGACTGACAGCACTGCAGACTATTGAGTTGTTTGAACTGTTTATAGCTGCACTCTTTTTTGAAACATAAGAGATATCTCTTTTAGGTAGATTTCCTCCTGGTAGCAAACTGTCACTTCCCAGGTTTTGTGCTGCAGTGAGATGAATGCTTAGAAAGCAGGATACACTTGATTTTATTCATAAAGCATTGCACATGTGATAGAACATCCTGGCTCCATCTAATTAAGCGAAAATTCACCGTGGGCAGGAGCGTCTTTCAAAGCGGTTATTGACTGCCTCAGCTGGATACCTGAAAGGCTTGTGCTGCAGGCCACACACCTGGAAGAGCATTAGTCTTCCGGGAATTTATTTTCCAGAATGCTTCACTAATATTAAGTAAGTAGTTTTGCCCTGTGTTAAGGTTTTTCTGCCTATGCAGTGTTTACAATCTACACTGAGGGTAGTGCCTGGCTTCGTGGAGCGCAGCACTATCTGTCTGACAGGGATGTGAGAGCCAAGACAACCAAGGGCAGTCATTTCCTGTTCCAGGGGGGTTACCTAAACAGGATCTGTTTGCACTCCTTAAAGGCCACTAGAGCTAAACTTTGCTGGAGGATGTATGGAGCTCTGATCGAGGCTTTACTAGTGCTTGCTTTCTTTTCTGCCTTTTGTTTAGATTTCATGGAATGAAACTTCAAAATCAAATGTAAGAATGAAAGATCAGAGTGTAGGATGAATGGAGAACAGAAGGATACAGAGCCTCTGGGAGAGGGGATAAAAGGGCATATTGAACCATCTGTGAAGAGAAAGGGAAGGAATTGTAAGTACCAAAAAGTGCAGAGGAGAAAAGGGAGAGTTAGGAAGCAGGTAGCTTCTTTAAAGAAACATGGACAAGCTAAGGGTAAAAAAAATATGGTTGTAAAAGATGCTGAAAAAGGACTGCTAGTGGGAAAAACGGGCCATGAGAAGGTGTATGATCAGTATGACTTGTGATAGAAAGGAGTCAGTCTGCAAAATATCTGATCAGAAGCCATATTAATAACTTTGCAAATCTGAGGCCTAGAAAGGCAATGGAAGAAAAGGCTCAGAAGCTCCAGTGAGTTGAGGCACAGGCAGGAAGGGGGCTGGTGGCTGTGGGGATTAGGCACTTTGGGGAGCTGATCTGTAGTCCTTAGATTATAGGGAAAGGTGCTAAGGCTGATCAAAGGATGAAGATAAGAGCTACTACTGAGAAGGTGACTGGCAAAGACTTTCACACAAAGTAGCTTCAATATCATCCAGGACTTGAACTGAGTTTTGATTCTTGTTCATGTACCTTGCCAGCTGCATTATGGGTTCACAGCTGTGCTGGAGCAGATTTTGTGGCAGTAGTGAATATCTTGTGTTTTCACCCTTCCCTTGAAGGAGTGCAGGGACAGTGTGAGTGAAGTTATTTCTTTGCATTTCTGAGCCCAGTGCTTCCACAACCACAGGTCCTGTGGGCCTTCAGAAAAAAACAAGAAGTAAATTATCTTTGCTTTGTGTCTTGAGTTTATATTCTGTTAAAATCTGTGAAAAGTCATAGCATCTGGGTTACTTAATGTAGCAAATTCCTTTATCTCTCTCTCTTGCTTAATGTGGTCTCAGTATGAAGTCTCATGTGGCATTATGTTGTCTGGAAATATCTTTTATATATTTACATAAAATTTATTTTAAAGCATAGACAAATAGCCATTGTGGGTGAGAATGTGCATTGGTAATTATCCGTCTGTAACAGAACTTTTGAGAGGCTCTTCCCTCACCTTTATTCTTTCTTGCGGAAAAGACCTTTGCCCTTATTCTTCTCCTTTGTGGAGAAGCGAAATACACACAGAACACCATACTTAGAAAATCTTGTTAATTGTGGATTCTTTCTGGGTTTTTTTCCCCATCCAAAGGCTAAAGGAGATGGGCTGGAGAGTGTCAAGGCACGAGATGGTTACGGAGATACTCTGTTACGTATCACTTGCATGTAAGTACAGCAATACCCTGCTGCAGACCTCTGTAGACTGTTGTTAGCGTAGAAACATATTATCACACAGGATGATAACATGCGGTGCTTTTATTGGAAGAGCTCTGGAAATCGGGGGTAACAGACCCAAATCCGACTTCAACATGGATTCGGAGGGAACACATTTTATACCCTCTCCGTTACATGACAGTTGGTTAATCATACATTAATCATTAGCTTAACATTGTTCTATTGGAAAAACCTCCCCCAAGATTATGTTTACCCTGGTATGATTCCCCGTCCCCCTTTCCAAGATTATTTTCACCCAAGCGTGGCTCCAAGCCCCCTGTTCCCATAGCGTTTCTGTAGGTGGATACACAGGTGGGGGTTCGCATGGTTTAACAGAAACAATATAATATGTTCTAAGCAATCACAAGTAGAAATTCACATCTCCCGTTTCCAAGGCCTACACTAACTAACAATCTCTGAGGCCTGTTCTAGCGAACAGATTCCGAGGCCTGCTTCAGCTAACAGATTTTAGAAACATTTAATCCTTATACTATCACTGTGAGAGCACTTTTCCTGTTGTCTGCTGCTTATGGTGGTGACTCAGGACAGGAGAAGTGGAATGTTGCATGGAGCTGTTGGGCAACAAAGCCAGCTTGGGTGCTGTCACTGCTGCACTTGCACTGCTTCTTCTATGGCTCATCCTCTGCTGGTTCAGGTGGTTCCTGCTATGGCAGTTCATGTGACGTGCAACTGAAATAATGGGTTGCAACAATTTAAAGATATTTCCATTTCAATCTCTACCCCCAGTCCCTACGGACCAGACCATCAGGTTTAACATTGCAAGAACTCCTCCCCTTGCCCCTGTTCCAGCTTGGACATATCCACGGACTTCCTCAGTCCGTAGGACTTAGAGCTGTACCTGCTCCAAGTGGAACCTTATCCATGAGCCACAGTCTCTTCAGGGATGCACTTTCTGTGGCATAGGCTTGTCCAACGTCACAGTTACTCTGAGGTGCATTTGTTCCAGCCTGGTCTTATCCATGGACACAAAGCCTTCAGAAAGGTACCTGCTCCAGTGTGGCCTCAGCTGCAGTCCCTTCAGAAGTGACCTTGCTCCAACACAGCCGTGCCCGTGGCTGCAGTCTCTCCAGGAGTGTTCCTGCTCTGTCACAGGCTTATCCACGGCCACACGTTCTGAGGAGCTCCACCATGACCTTGTGCATAGCCACTCGTGCTTCAAGGGGTGTCTGCTGCAGAATGGATGTTCCCATGTGGTTTAACCCCAGGCAGCAGCCAAACACCACACAGCCACTTCATAATCCCCCCTGGTGGGATGGGGGAGAGAACTGGAAGAGTAAAAGTTTGAAAACTCGTGGGCTGAGATAAAGACAGTTTAATAGGTAGAGAAAAACTGCACACAGAAGCAAAGCAAAACAAACCAAGGAATGAATTCACTGCTTCCTGTGGGCAGGCAGGTGTTCAGCCATCCCCAGGAAAACAGGGCTCCAGGACATCTATTGGTTACCTGGGAAGAGAAACACCAATGCTTTGATTCGTTTCCTCTTTCTCCTTCTTCCCCCAGCTTTGTGTGTTGGACACAATGGCACACAGCATGGAGTATCCCTTAGGTCTGTTGGCTGTATCACCACCTGTTCCAGCTGTGTTCCCTCCCTGTTCCTCGCACACCCCCAGCCCTCTCACTGAGGGGTGGTGTGAGAGAAAAAGCCTGTGTGAGCACATCTGAGCAGTAACAAAAACACTCCTGTGGTGTTATCAACATGATTTTCAGGACAAGTCCAAGCCCCAGCCCCACACTAGCTACTGTGAAGAAGATTAACTTCACTTCAGCCCAAAGCAGCCCACTGCTGTAACTGACAGTCAGGTAATAATGTGATTAACACATAAGATTTTATTTGTCTATTAATCACAGAGTTTGGCTTTTATGGTCAATATATTTTGTTTACAGGGTGGGTGAGGTTCTTGCTTTAATGTCAGACTAGCAGAAAATGTGTCTTTTTCTAAGTCAGTAAAGAAATCCCAGCAATAACGCTTGCTTGTGTGTGTGTGTAAGATAACAGTTTTTACTGTCATAAATATGCTTAAAATAGAAAGTCTTTCCAGTGCTAAATTTAGAGTTTTGCTGCTGTAGAAGTTTACAGTCTTGGAGAAGGCTAAGCACACAAAACTATTTCCTTTCCATGCCTGTTACAATCTTCTAGAGTTAGCTTCCTTGATGAGTAGGTGAGTCAACTTTCATTGTTGGGACTAGGTCATGATGGCTTTAGTTCTGTGGCAACTGGATTTAGCTGAAGGGTGTTAGTCAAAATGAAGATCAGCTGCATCCGTTCTGCACCTTCAGAGAGCACCTGGGCAGACTCTGCAGTGAAAGAAAGTGCTGTGTATATCCAGCAAACCAGGGACAAGGCCTCTCTCTGGCCTCATGGTGATGTAGGAGCTCACAATGGGATTGGAGGATTTCTCCCATTCAGCCTCTCCCAGCCAGTGGCTGGTGATGTTTTTAACTGGCTGGAGAGGATGTGCAATGCTCAGGTAAGACTGACGCTGTTCAGCCCGGGGCTGGGTGGGTTATATACCCCTCTGGGTGGTTAAATGTGTCATTGGTTGTGTTTTGGGCATCAGCTCATTGGCTTTGTGACATGCTAGGGAGAGGAAAGCAGGCGAAGTCCAGTGAATGGGTTTGAGACTGTTTTTCTGCTAAGAGTAGACCTGGATTGGTATCTTTATCGTATCCCTGGGTTTTTTGGAGTTTTGTGCTGGACTCTTCAGCTCCCAGTCCCTCATCCTGGTGGCCAGAAGGAACACTAGCATGGATTTAGTATATCCTGCCCCAGAATTCTGTTCCATATCCGGGTTAAGAAGGTCCTCTGGAAAGGAAAGTGGCTGGGCTTCAGTTGCACTCAGTCCTGCCTGCTGGGGTCAGTGAAGATGAAAGACTGGGAGAGTAGAATGCCTTCCCTGTGAGGCCTGGGACAATGAGAAGTGTGGAGACAGGAGTTCTCCCTGAAGCATTTTCAGGTGAAAACTACAGGTGATATTTGGGCTGGGTTGGCAAGAGTAAGGCCGTTGCCTACCTGTTCCCTGCAGCAAGCTTGTGATACCTGGCTGACAAGTGTCACAAAACCCAAATGAATAACTGCAGCAGGCTTGACTTCAGCCTGTCTTTCCTTGAGTGAATTTCCATTTGCATTTGTGTCACTTGTTCAGGTTTCCCCTAATCTAATGGTAATTTCCATCCTCTGAAGAACGGCAAAATAATCAATCTATTTGACCGTCCTTTAGGTGATAGATGGAAAAGCTTTGAAAATCCTGATCAAGGCTCATACCTGCAGCAGGTGATGTATTGCTGCCCCAGGGCCACCTGAAATTTCTGCCTCAGAGTGTCTATCCTGTTTGCATATCAACTGCTCTAGGAGAAACTCTTAAAAACCTGGACAGGAGACTGATGTGAATATAAAGTCAGAGAGGAAAGTTCTATATTTTCTTCCTTTTGAGATCCATTTTCAGTACTTTCAATGTACCAGTTCAGCTGATAAAAGAAATCTGACCCATAAAACCTCCAACCAGCTAAAAGCCCCTTGAGCAACAGAGTGTTTGGTGAGCCTGCCTGAAATGAGTCTGTTGTGTTTAGTGTACACATGAGCTGTTCTGTAGACCACTGAGGGTGATTAATCTCTTTTGTTTTGCAATAGAATTGTGTTAAGATCACAGAATTATTTAATGATGTTTAGCCATGGAGGTGCTAACCTGAACATGTGCTCCTTAAGCTGTTCCGTCTAGGTCTGCAAGCTCAGACTCTGACAATTTAGGTGAAAGTGGTTTTGTTGCACAGGAAAACTCAAGAATCTGAAGTAATTAATGGATTTAAGGGGGATTAGTTAAATCAGATTAATTCCTGAACTTCTTCCAAAGCAAATTAAACTAAACCAAGTTAAGGCCACTTTCATTCTGAGTAAAAGCATCCACTTGCCAACTTAATGCAGTTTAACTAATCTTATTAAAAAGTGAATTAGGATTACTTTTTCTAAATACTGTCCCACGCCTAATTCCTTTGCATTAAAACATGAATTACTTTACCCATGCCTTCTTTCAGGGTTTCAGGGCTTGGTTGAACCTGACTCTAAGATTAGATCCTATGGTTAATACTCAGGAAAATATCTACATGGCTGCTAGCAATAAAGTGAATAGATTTTTATGAAGTTTTATGTGCAAAATTGAAACATTTCAGGCTATGCATCTTCCCTATTTTCAGTGTTTGTACTGTGGATGCCTACATGCAGAGTGACAAAGGCATCTAATTTTAGCAGCAAACTGGAGGGAAGTAGCATAAAGGGAGGGCAGGTTGAATCACCTGAAATCTTATTGTTCTAGGATCAGAGTACTCTAAAGGTGTTATGATCTTCCTTATGTAATCTGATTTTCTGCTGTTCAAGGTTAGCAGGTGAGTTGTACCTGAAGTCCTGCTGAGTGCTGAATGACTGGGAAAGTTTTGAAGTTCTCTGTTATGTGTCTTGACTTTGAGCTGGTGGCTGCTCAGGTGGAGAGATCACTCTGTGTGCCCAGCTCCCTGGCTTTTTCATGAGAGTGCCAGAACCTTTGCCTCCTGCAGTTTCACTCTAAGGACTCTGGCTTTTTCACTTTGTGTTGGTCTAACCCCGAGGGAGACAGAGTACTGGGAACTTCAGCATTTGATCTGGCCAGTCTGTGGCAAAGCTGACTCTGCTTAGCTGTGTTGTGGTTAAAAGAAAAATACAGTGCTGTTTTCATTGTATTTCGTATTTGTTTGTTTTCTCAGGTCAGTAATCAAAAACTAGTTTTGTTACTTTAAAAAGAAGATGTGTATATTCGGTATAAAGCTGAAAATCACACTATCAGCTCTTTAGCACAGTGCGTATGTATCCAGAAAATGCTTATTGTTGAAAACTGGTGTGCAATGCAGTTTGCAGACTAAAGGTCAGGGCTGCAGAAAATCATGCCCAGTATTTAAAGACATAAGCAGGTAAGTTATTTTCTTTCTCTGTGTGTTTGAATATCCTACTACAAGCCTGCAAGGTGTAGCTCTAATTCAGTGAGTGGTAGCAGCAGCATAGGAAGGGGGCTTTGAAAGTGCATCTGTTGAGTTTGAGCGTGACTGTGTGTAGTCTCAGCTGGTCTGCATGCTCTCATGTGGGATATCAGCGCTACAATCCTTATGATCTTCCTGATTTTGATGAGATTTGTCATGTGAAGAAGTCATGATTCCTGTCAGCTGAGTGATAATGCACAATTATGCTGCTGCCTTTTTAGATCTGTTAAATCACGATTCACAAAATCATCCTCAAGCTCTCCTTGCTTTATTGACTTATGTCACTGTTGCTGGAAACGGATTGCTTTTGATTGTAAGGGGGTTTGAAAGAATAAGAAAGGTACTTGTCTTGTGAAAAATTTTGAGAGAACATGTCATGCTAGGGGTGTTTGAGCCAGGCAGTCTCAGAAGCAAGATGGGCACATTGTTCCAGTGTGGTGCCTGAGCTCATCAGACACATCTTGACCTGAGCTAGTTGTCANATCAGAAAAATCTCCCTTTGATTTCTCTGGGTAGTGGATCAGATGCAGCAGTGAGAAGGAAGGAGATGAAGAATAAACGAACAACACAGAAAAGTGAACTTTTCATCTCTGTCCACAAAGATGATCTTTAGAACTACAGACATTACAGTTCTTTTTTATTCTTAGTGAGCAAAACCCTTCTGTAGACAGTACCCAAAAATCACAGAAGAGTAAGAAATGTCTTTCATAGAAAGTATGTATCAGTGCATACGTGGTGATATAGTATTTCCAGTTGGTCCTTCTGGTATATAACCCTCCCCAACTATGTATCTGCAGTCTCCCAGCCCTTTCTTAAAAACCAGAGGCAAGTCACGGGTCTGTTCAAATGCCAGCATCGTATTTATCAGTCTGCTGTGTTTAAATCTGACTAGAAATAGTTGGAAACTTTCAGGCTCTTGAATCCAAGAGTTCAGGCACTACTCATATCCACAAGTCCTCAGAGCAGCTCTTGGGATGCAGATACTATATCCTTTCTGGTGTCTCCGTTCTGAGACCAGAATGTTTGCACAACGTAAGAACTCAGATGGTTTCTGGTCGTTCATGTTTCTGTTGTAACACGGACAAATTCCAAACCCTTCCTTATCCTCAACAGTGTGGAAGCTCTAGCCATGGTATAAGTTTCTCAAGTGTTCAGAGAAAGTGTTCTCTGTTTGTCTAGAATCCCATCCTGTCCCAAGGTCTTCCTTTTCCAGCGCTGCTGTAACGGCCTGTGCATGTCCTGAACTCACAGCACAGTCCTGAGCCAGTACAGGTGTAACAGATTTTGGACACCTCAACCACCTGCAAACTGCAACAGGATTTGCATGCTCTTAATCAATGGACATTTTTAAGAATAACATGAAGGAACTGTGTATTCTTCTTAGCTGTACTTTTAAATGGAAATATTTCCTTGAGTTACGGATTTGAGCTAAAATTTTTCATGTTGTGTTCCATATTCGCACTGTTTCTGTGAATTGGATAAGTGATGATCAGAGCGATTCTAAAAGTAACTGTTTTCATATCAGTAGCAGGGCTGAAGTGAGAAAGGACAGGCACACTAATTATACAGCACACTTTATTTCCAATAATTCCAGCTCCTGCTAGGCAGGAAATTTTTCTCATTACTCCAGAGCCTCTTTTGGCTCATGCACCTTTGGAGTTGGAAGCCAAGGAAGTTTCTTGTTCATTTAAAATAAAATGTACAGTAATTAGACAAAGCAACCAGTGCCAAACGCAGTGCATCACATATGAAATACTTAATTACAGAGAAAAGTTATGTGTTCCAATTGACAGAGTAATCTGCACACTAATTTACTTGTCTTACAACTCATTACATCTGAGATATTGATTTTGCAGTAGATGGCTTTACTGCATTTTATCTCGGAGTCCTTGGTTGGAGTCTGATCTGTGAACCTCTGTCAAATGAGCTTGGGAAACTCAGACTTCTCTGTTGGGTGGTGCCTGTGGAATAATCAAAGTAGACAAACTTCAATAGTGCTGGTAATTTGTAAATAAAGGGCAGACAGAAATGAGTCGCTTAAAATGATGTGTCTTTTGAGACTTGCAAGATGATGTCCTAGCAGGGAGCTGAAGTGAACAGTGATTACTTTTTAATTATATGTACCTTGACTTTTTGGGTTTAATATCTCATTTATTTCAATTATACTGTGTGAAACTTCCCACATTAAGCCGAAGGGGGTAGAAAAACTGGAATCATTAAACCTTGTTCTGATCTTTCATATGAAGTTGAATACCTTGAGAGTGTGCTCCACTACCTGAAGTAGGAGCTCAATTACAAGTGAGATCAACTGCTAACCTTGGTGGGGGAGGCATGAGAAACTATTAACCTTTTTAGCAATTAGCTAAAGCACTGCAGTTAGAGGAGTTCTTATAAATCATGTTTTTCAGAAATTGTCATCATTTGTAGGTCTTGAACGTATTGGCAACAGTTATTTGTACTAGGCAATTCAAAGCAGCAAGACTTCATTGATATGAATCATGCTCCCCATACTTTCTTGATGTGTTTTTTGTTTGGTTTTGTTTGNCCTGGAGGCTCTCGTGTGTTACCTCATTGCATGGTGTACTTAGGCCTGAAGGAGACACGTCAGGTCCCAGAGAGATATCTAGAAAATGTTTGGGTAAAGATTTTTGAAGATGGGAAATGGCCCTTTCTTAATTAACACCATGGTCTCTTTATACCACTCAGGGAATATGAACTTAAATGAACTAGAATGAAAGTAAGTACAGCTCATACTTACACAAATTCTCTATTGCTGGTGATACAGGAGGGCTTTGGGCTAGAATAATTTTTGATTCCTTGGCAAAAAAATCTTCTCTGCAGTGCATGTTAAATAAAATCATAACAATTCCCACTTAACAGACAATCCAAAAACTGTTTNTATTTCCTTTTTTGACAAACAACTCACTGGGATGTTATCTTTTGCATTTCCCTTTTTTCCCCCTGAAGTAAACTGTTAATTTCCAGAGTCTTTACTGACTAATTTATGAGTGGACACATTGTGGATGTCTACTGTACTGTATGGACACAAACACACGTAGTTGACTAGGTTGAGGAGCTAAAAAGGAGAGTTAAATGAGAGTTTAAAAAGAGAGGTTAAAGAGAGAGGGCAAAAGGAGAGAGAGGGCAGAACCTTCTGACCTTTATTTATATGTTCTTAGAAATCACTGTGGATTGGAGTTAGAAATTACCACTTCTTAATTACACTGGTTAAATTATCAATTCATCACATGTCTCCACCTAGNAGTATCAAAATATGAAAAGTTTTCTTCCTTGACAAGTGGCCAAGTTTTACTCAAGAAGAAGGCAATGCACTTTGAATGTTGATCTGTGGTACTTTCCCCTAACCGATTTGATCTGATCTGTTACTAAATCCCAACACTTTGTAATGCAATAAACTCCCAGTCTTTGATTGCATCTGACACCAACAGAGGAGCACTGATCAGAAAAATCTCCCTTTGATTTCTCTGGGTAGTGGATCAGATGCAGCAGTGAGAAGGAAGGAGATGAAGAATANACAGCAAAGAGAAACACTGAAAAACTGCAAAACTCAGGACAACAGACACACTACACCATTCAGTTTCCCAAGTAATACTGGGACCATAACCAGTCTGGAGATCCATCTAAAGCTGCATTTCCTAAGACCAGCACTATCCAATACTGCATCTTTTAGAGAAAGATTAGAATCTAATCTTTCATTTGGAAGATTTGCAGTTATATCCCAATGCACACTGATATCTGAAAGGAAGCAGATTGGTGTTACTGAAATATATTTATTTCAGGGAGCTTCCTTTTAATCCTAGTGAAATCTTTATTTCAATAGTATCTTGTGGAACTGGACTTCATGTGTTTTATCAGTTTTAAAAATCTCTTCAGTTCTAGGATGTTTCCTTATTAGCTAGGATCCAGTTGCTGTATTTCTCTAGACATTACTTATTTCATGGATATGTTCCCAAGTTTTGGGGGTTTTTGCTTTTCCAGCACAAATTTTATTTATTTTTCTTTGTTTTCAATCTGTTCCAAAATGGACATATTTCCATGTATTTAATTGTTTTGTTTGCCCTTCCCTGTCCTGTACCATTTATTCTTTGGTTTTGGAGGAATTGGATGTCCAGAAAGCAAATGTGATTGTGCTGTTGATGTCATATAATGGCACTTTGGTATTTTCCACATCGCTTGTTATCTGTTTCTAAATGAAGGCTAAAGAGTTATTTGTGGTTTTTATACTGCCATTGGACTTTGTGCTATTCAGAAAAATGTCTAATTCTTTTTCTAAATGATTATGGGCTCAAGCCATCAGAGCATGCAAGGAGCTCATCCTGTTCCTCCCATTATTCTGCATTCAACTCCATTTAAGATGCATTTGCTACTGGGTTATTCAGTTCCCTAATTGCACTGGGTTCCTTAGTCACGGATCATTCTGTAAACTGTGTGAGTTAGAAGAAAATAAACAGGTCCTCTCTCCCCTCAAAAAAGACAGTTTGCTTTCCCCAGGATCAAATTTCAGATGACTTGCATTTTATAACACTTCTTTTCAATCTCGTAGTCACATGGGGAGACACCTGCCTTTCGGGACTGCAGTTTCTTTTCAAGAGATGTCCTCATTTAAAGGCTTAAGCAAAGGAGTTGAGTGCAGGCTCAGAGTCCAAATTATTCCAGTCCTGTTGGTTATTCTTATATATAACTTCTTTCTTCCACACGATTTTTGTGACAGGTTTGAACTGGTTGTGCTTTCAGCATTTTCTTTTAAATATGAGATCTTTTCTGAAGATGTTGCCTTGAGGCTAGGTGGAATCTGGATTTTATTTAATTTTTGCCTCTCTCTACCAGTTGGAATGTTGTTTAGTACAATGGCTGGCAATCTTTTTGGATCACTGCTATATCCTGCCTGAGTGCTGCCTTTTTGCCCCCAATATTTAGATCTTTTCCTTACTGTGTGGTGACGTGATCCATCTGGCACCTGAGTTAGGCAATCCCAGCAGAAGAAAAGGTTCTCATTTATCAAAAGAAACTTCACTCATTTGCAGTAAGGGACCAGTGCACGTTTCAGTTTCTGAATTCCAGAACAAGCCGAGTGGTGTGTGCAGGCCTGAGGCTCAGCAGCCTGAATATTATTTAACTCATAGAATGAGGCAGCACAGTAATGAGATCACTGAGGATATCCTAAGGATGTGTCTGTGGGATCAGGAGTTACTAGGATTACTGGAACAATACAGCAACCTTGGGTATAAACTCGCCAGGAGCTGCTTAGCCTTGCTGATGTATCGAAATGAAAAGAGCTCACGTTCTCTCGCACAGTCTTGCTTAGGGCTGCGTGAGCATGTCTGCAAAAACCGCAGCAAATTTCTGCTTTAGGAGCTCCAGTTCATCGCTGCAGATTGTATTTTGTTCTTTCGCATGGATGCGTGTTTTCTCCTACGGTATAGGTTTATTAAAACGAGGAGCTGGGAGCAGAGGAGTTTATATTTAGACTATAGAAAAATCTGGAGCTGATTGAAGTGGTCTTGCTCAGAAGAAGAAAAACACGTCTGCCTTCCTGCCAAACACTTGTAAATTATTATGGTTTTGATTTATAACAATTCTTCCTCATTTTACACATGATCATGTAAAACTGACCTGCGTGCCTAGGTGCAAGAGACCAGGAAGCCTGAGTGGAATATTAGTGAGAATAACAGAACTATAAAGACTGTTCATGCTGGTATTTGTGTTCTCAGTGTCAGTGCTGCTCGGCATCATGACAACCCCATTTTTATCTATTCATATCTAAAATTGCCTAATTGCCAGTTTTCAGCAGGATACAGAAATTTAATACATCATTAAAAGATCACCCAAGAAAGATTTCCTGAAAGAGGTTTTTCTTTTCTCTTGTCCTTCTAAGTCCATCAGGTTCTTAAACTTTAAACTTGTATCTAGTAAAAGTTGCAACTCATTTTGGATGGTAATGATAAAAAGTCACTAACTAAAAGTAAAGACAAAATAACAGCAGAAGTATTTGTTTTTGTGGCATCATCATCTGTGCAGTGGGCTGGGATGCTTGGGCATTTCTTTTTCTACCTTTCGTTGCATTTGTGACTTCGGTTTTTGATTTGTCTGGACAGTGTAGAATACTTAATGATCTTTCTTGCACATGCCAACATTCTGGCACTTTATAAAATATTTTCTTTCTCTCTAATCTTTACTGCTCCACATTCCCTCCAATCAGTTAGTTCTGTGAAATCTACTTCAACATCTCTATCAGTGGTGAGAAAAATATTATTGATTTCAGTGTGCAGCCATTCCAGTTGTTTCTTTATGAAGCATTATGCCAGCAGAAGCTGTGGTAATAGGGACCTTGCAACGAGAAAGTAAAACCTCAACAAGACACGAGTCCTGACCCTGTGTGCTGTTTCCATAACAATAAGGTGGAGCGTGACCTTGACCTTGTCTCAGAAGTGCTGTTTTTGAACTTGGATTCGAACAGTGAAGGTAATAAGGAAATTAATAATATTCATCCCACGTTAAAGGAAAGGAAGACGAAGGAAGACATACTGTTCTTTTTTGTCTTCTTTCTTGAATCTATAGATTTTTTTTTAGATGATGTAGTGGGCTATAAACAAGTACTATCCAACATTTAAACATTTTTTGTCAGTTTTTGTCTAGAGATTTGCTAACAGCTATTTAACAGCTTGCCATAAGTCGATTAGTAGAAGTTGTGCAGTAGAACCCTCAAGCTGTACTCTGTGGACCTCTTCTTGTCTAGATTGTGGATAATCTGCAGTCCTGTTATTTCTCTTATTCCTGGTCTGCACCTGGTGTCTCTCAGAAAGACCTATGTGAGAAGTTAGTGTGAAGGTTCTGAGTACAAAGTGCTGTAGGTGTTGTAAGGTATGAGAACCCTGTCAGGGTGCCCCAGCCAAGTTATCTTCAGTTCCCTTATCAGGGCCTGAGGAATGCAAGCAGTTCTAAATTGGGAACGAAGACAGTAAAAGAGAGAATAACAAAAACAGGTGAAGAGGGACTGTACCATCCTGGACTGAGACCAATCAGGTGTCCTGAAGGGTGCATGCACGGCGCGTGGACAATGCGGGAGACCCAATCGGGTTGTGCATGATTGCGGGAACTACAGTTGTAGAAATGCATAAGAATGGAGTAATGTAAACAATAAATGGACTCTTGCGAAATCACATTGATTCGTTGTACGAGGGTCCCATGTAGGCAGGCCGTGCTGTGTCAGTGAGACCACCCCAGTGCACACCAACAGCACCTCTCACCTGAGCTGCTTTCTCTGAGACGGACAGGGTTACCTCCTGCTTTGTGCACGGTGTCTGCAGAGGCAATTAAGCCTGAGTAGCTGCTGTGCTTAGAATTTGTACCCATTGTGCTGCATGCACTCCGAAAAGCCTCGCTTTTACTGACAAGCGTTTTATTTGGTGCGAACTCAGTTAGAAACTCCATTGTCACCAGCACTGTGCGAGACGAAACACCTAAGAAACGGAGCTGAGAGTGTATCTCTATTGCATGCTGTATTTGTGTGTGAAATTGGAGTGGCTGGATGCCTTGCTACTCTAGATTTTTAGAATGCACTGTTGTACAGGGCAGTGCAGATATTTGGTGAAGGGCAAAATGACTTACAGGGACTGCATGAGAAGTAATACTTACCAGAAAAATGAAACCGTCTTGTTTCCACTGTATAATTCAAATTAGTAACACAGGTACCTGATAGAAAGACACAGACACACATTTGCATAATTTTATTTTGTTCCCGATATTCTCATAACACTTACAGAAAATATTAATGTCAAAAGTTGAACGGGAGGCACTGTTAAGCGGTTCAAGCACATGTAATGTCCTTGAAAGTTAATTAAGGGTATTTCTGAGTCTCGGTTAACCGTGTAGTTGTATAATTCAGAGCATCTTTACTTTGAAAAGATGTACCTAATGATTCGTCAGGGATCTAAATGAGTCTTTGCAGTACTGACAGTTGGCAGACTGCTGGACCCTATTTTATTGAGTTTTTGGATGTACAAATGTACTGTAGCTGTTTCTTCCTTTACGCCTCTGATGACTTCCTAGCTTAGGTCTAAATCTGGCCATAGCATCTCCAGATATTTGTGCATGTTTCGCACCCATTCTCACAATTTCAGCTACATGTGTCCATTGGGCCCTAACTCCTCCGGGAGGCTGAGGTAAGCGCTGTGTGCGCGCCTTTTGGAAGTGCCAGTGCCCTTAATTGCTTGGGGGTTCAAAAAGAGGCAGAAACCAATAAATCCTGGATACGTTTCTATGCCTCAGTTTTCTCACTACTCTGAAACATCTTTTGGACTCTTGGATCCGTCCCTCTGGGAAGGTCCAGAATTGCTTTTTGTAGCTTGTCACTGGTCTCCCAAGCTGCTGAATCTTCCCAGTTTAGCTCCTCTTTAATCCCAGTCTTTCCGGGACCTAGACCAGCATTCCTGCTAGAAAAGAATGCTTCTCTCTTATCTCCTTCCCAGAGCTCTCTCTTCTTCCATTACAAACCTCCTTTGGTTTCTCTGGTAACTTTTCAGTGCACAGAATTCCCATCTTTCAGACAGATAAGTACAGCATTAAGCATCCTCCATTAGTTTCCTCAGTAGGGAGAAATACATAAAGACACAGAGGCCTTTCATGAGGCAGTGCTTGTCTTTGCATTTGGTTCAAAACACTGCACACACTGTTATTCTTGGATTTCTCAGATAGATCCTCAATGGATTTTTTTTTCTCTTTTCTCTCTCTCTCTTTTTTTTTTTTTAATTTTATTTTTTGGTTATAATATTTCTTAGATGTTTGTGTGCATAGGATTATTTGCAGTCTTAGTAAGTGTAGTGGTCAAAACAGGAATACATAATGCTTGTATGGACACTTGGACATGCTGGCATCCTTGTTGGTCTCATTTCCTTTCCACAGAGGGTGTCTGTGCACACACCTGCTGTTGTGTGCTTACACACCCATGCCAACTTCAACCACTCTGTGCTTTTGTGTGCCCCCAAGATAAAACAAGGGAGGGTCAGGCCACACAGAACTCAGGTCACTAGGAGCTCAGGTAGTTTTAATCCTTACCATCATACTCTCAGGAAAGGTCTCTGGGGGCTCACAGATCATATTTTAGTGTATTATTTCTACCAGGTCTGAAAACAAGACGTGATCTATGAAAGAAGTGTCTGGTTAATAGGAAATTCATGCTTTTCTGTCTTCTGAACACTTACATTTAGCAATCCATGGATTTATTACTCTTGAGGTCCTGCTACATAGTTTGTTTCCCATGCCAGCAATATTTTCAAGGCTGAATAGGGGTGTGAGGATGTTGCTTTCTGTTTCTTACCCGTGTTGCCTCTATTTACATAAGAAATACAAAGTCACAAGGTTGGCTTACCACATGTCATTGGTAAATGAACTTTGACTGGCATCCGTATGTGTCCAACAGGTAAACAATCTTAAAACTCCTGTGACACTAAAAGCTGACCAACAATTTTCGTCCTGTAGCTCCTAAAAAGTGTGGGAGCTGAGCACACAAATGAAACAAGGCTGTAACATTTTTAGCTTCTCAGACAAACAACTCACCGTCACAACCACCACACCCATTCAAACACACTGCTGACTTCTTCAGTCATCTTTTGATTTCCACAGCCTCTTTTCCTTCAGGAGGGCCTTGAGACACCTTTCAAAGGACTGAAATATGCCAGGATCCTGCTCTCTGCTCTACAGAGTTGTTGTTTCTGACTTCAGTCCACCACAGAACAGAGTGAAGCAGAGGGGCAGTGTGGTGTTCAGTCTTACTTCCCCACATCCATATGCATCTGGACGATCTAATTTTAGGCCTGTCAGCTTTTGCAGTGATAAGTTAGCAATATAGATCACATATAAGCTGCATCACTATGATTTTTAAATGAGATTTATTTCTTTAAAGTGGATGATAAATGGTTCTCTTTTATCAGACTCTTGCAAATAAGATTAAAGCAACATTATTTTCCTGGAGTAAGAGAACAGGTGGCACAAAGTTAATGTCCGTAGGTCACACTGTGCTTGCCTGACCTTGTAGAGATGTATAACAACAATGGGGAACATCCAGGTAGTTTTTCTGCTTCCTAAATTCTGTTTGTGTTTTACAGCCAGGTGCAGCCTGGAGGACTGGTAAGCTGTGGGTTATGTGAGCCCTGTGAGAGGCTTTGGCAGGAACAGGCAGTGGCCAAGGCAGCACGGTCTGCCCCGGCCTTGCAGGGAATCACAGATCATGCCAAGTCTCTCCCAGGACTGTGGGAAACACTGCTCTGTGTTTCTTCAGCATTTTAGAAGGTCTAGCATATTGTACAGAGTACCTTGAGTATGCTGCCCTCAGGGTTAGCCCATTCTGCTCGGCACTCAGACTCTCCTGCATTCCAGAAAACATCCTGATTTCTCCCCCTGGTTCAGACACCATGAAAAAATGTAAAAGCTGCATAAAAAGCCTCACAGCCCATTGCAATTCTCCATTTGTAATGTGGCACAAAGAGTTTGTGTTGCCTGCCCTTAATATGGCATGAGAGGATAAAGGGAGCCAAATGTTTATGGACTTGTCAGTATTGCACAAAGCAGCTCCTGTAATGAACCGTTTTGAGAATTTTTTTGAGGAAACAAGTTGGTTCAGTCTGGGGCACTGGGGGAGAGCTAACTCCTCATTATCAGGGAGAGCAGTGGATTTTTTCCCCTGGATGGATTCTCAGTCTACAGGATAAAACTTTTCCTGTTGTTCTTTATTGCATTCAGGCAGAGGTCCTGTCCTTGTCCCTGCAGCTCTCTTGGCAGGAGGTTGGCTGTACTGAAGAAGATAACAGAATTGCAAAGGGTTGCCCTCACAATAAAGAAAAGGACTGGAGAGGTCAGGGAAGAGTTGACAATGACACTAGAGTTCTTTTGTTTCACTGACTTCTGCACATTTCTCCCTGCCCCAGAACTTTGCAGGTACGGGAGATGGAAGGGAGGTTTTACAAACTGAGAGTTATTCTTCTCATGTCATATTTTGGTAATACATCTACATTTCCTTCTGGTGATTTTGCTCAGAGGACATATCCTGTGGTGTATTTATCTGTAACTTTCTGCTTCTTGCCTATATTACCTCTATTGACAGAAGAAATAAAGTCGTGCAGTCGACTTACCATATGTCAGTGGCAAATGAGCTTTGACTGACGTCCTTACTCCAGGGAAAAAAAAGACTTTGTCATACAGAGTACATGGTTTGTAATCTCCTGTTTCTCCCATACCACTTCTCTTCAGCATCTCTCCTATGAGAAAGAAATCCAATTGCCACTGCTTGGTTTTTCTCCTGATTCTCAGCTGTTATTTTTCTAAGAATTCCCAGCTATGAGTCTGTCAACAAAGTCTGTAGCTGATGGCATTTTGCCTCATCTGTCACAACTCAGTTTGCTCTGATAAATTAGCTGTATCAGATTTACGATTTAAATTGGGAAGTAGTACAGAGTAAGAAGTTATTTTCTTGGTTTCTTCATTTTGATCTTGGATTGCTATTCTATGATCTACTCTGCACCTAGTGATCTGAGCATTCGTTTTTGCTAAAAGTTGGTTTATTTTAAAGTTTTGGATTAAGTCCAGCATTGAATGTCAGGCCTAATAGTGGGCAGGAAAGGAAACAAATTAATTCCCTGTTTTATTTCGAAGCAATACTCTATAAATCCTCTCCAGTTTAAGAGGTGAAGTCACTCCTGCACCCTCTACAAACAGAAGATCCTCTCGATCTGGTGATGGTTCATCAGTTATCCCTTGTCATCCTTTCGTGTAGTAATGCACAGCACACAGGACAATTAGAGACATGAGGTACAAGACTGAAGATTAATTAAGTTACATTCTCATGCAAGACCCTGCTACTTCTTGCAGTAAGTTCTTATACATAAATATATTCTTACAAAATATTATGTTGGGGCTTTTTTTTAATTCTGGGGGAAAAGGAAGAGGAGAGTCCCCGATGAAATGGGAGGTCAGTAAAACATCTAAAAGCACTAGATATTTTGAAATGCATCTGTAGACATACATCTATAAACAGGCTCTGAAAACTGCCGAGAACAAAATGTCCTGCTGTGCTTCTGTGCCTGGTATCTACAGAAAGAGTTCAGTAGGAATGGTCCGTGTTAATCTTTTGTGCCTGGAAATCTGAACTCTGATGTTCGGCTCCTCACAACATACGTGAAACAAGGCATATTAGCGATTCTACTGAGCAGGCAAAAATCAAAGCCTCAACAACAGAGAAAAATGTTCTCTCTTTTAAACCCCTCTTCAGCTTTTCTGGAGAACATCACTACAGGACTGGCCTAGAAAGAAAAAAGCATTTGGGGATTTCAGAGTGCTCAATGTCCTTGCAGTGTGTATGAGCACTGCCATTAAAGGCATGCTGAAAATAAACGCCTTTGAAAAAAAGCATTGTTAGCAATCAATAGGAATGCATGAGTACAATATCTTATAGATCAGGAACTGAGATTAGAACAGGTAAAGGTTATAGATCTCATATGCTCATCAGGCTTGATAGAATTCAGTTTTCTTCCAGGCTAAGTAAACTTTATTTAGTACTGTTTCATTTTAAGCAAAATTAAAAGACATAGTGGACTAGTCTGAGGAAAAAGTGTGTTCTAATTTATGCATCAAAATAATTTCTAAGGTATTGATTCAAACATAGAAGTGGTTCTCACTCCATTTATGAGGTAAAGAATGCACTGGTGGATATTTTAAGATGTCAAACTTAAAAATATAACTCAAAAATAGGAGACATCGAGTGCAGTACATTTCTCTGTGTACTCACCATGCTCTATTTGTTTTTCCTTTGTATGTTTTTATCATTAGATCTATAGCTGTTAATTTGTGAGGTGCAAATGTGAAGGGAAAAACACAAGGATGAGAATATCTCATTCAGTGTGAGATGACTTTTAATCTATTTCACTTCATCTCATTTTTCATTAGTGATAAGAATTGAACCCAGTCTCCAACTCTGATGTAAATTTGCATATTTAAGTTGGCCAGAATTTCATCCCAGTGAGCTTTGAATTATACAGCTGCTTCCAGCAGACCAATCTAACCTCACAAATCTGACCAGCTTTCTGCAGGAGTGTGTGTGTGTGAGAGACTCTGTATAGAATTTTTAAATCTTTGGGTCATAAATATCTTAGTGGAGCATTATAATAGTTTGTTTTATATCGTTCTAATACTGCAGCTGTTTTATATTGTAGTGCTCTGCCTCCATCCTACTGGGTAGATTACACAAATAAGCGAGCACCTTTAGATACTTCAATTTCTCTGAAATGGGAGGGATTTCTTCCCCAGCTCCTTAGGCCTCTATCAATTAAGAACTCATACAGAGTAAGAGTTTGAACTGAGACCTGTAGTGCTTTGGAAGAAGCCCTCACTTTTAGATGAGATGCCTACCCTTTCGGTTTTTCAGTTTCAAAGGCTTTTCTCCTGACCCTGATTCTAGACAGACGTCCTCTTTCACCTTTCCTCAGGGGTAAAACAAACACGATGTTTTCAGTGCTTCTGAGAGGGAAGAGGGAGACGATGGTAGAGACAATGCTGTGGCTTCTCACAGGTGAAAGAAAAGGGCTGTGTGATATTAGGGTAGAGAATCAGGGCATGGCAGAGAGGAATTAAGCCCCAAGGGCCTTTAAAAGATATTTAAATAGAGCAATCCTTGCTTCAATGGGTTTGCAATGTGAATTAGTATGTGAAAACTGGTGACAGAGGAATTCTGGTTGAACTTTGCCTCTCTGTGTAGCAGAACAGAAAGGGGTAATAAAAACCAACTTTGTGGGGTGGAATATAAAAATAATAAACTGTGCAGGTGAATGAACACATCCTGTTAATTTTGGGGCATTATTTTTGTTTTCTTGTCTTCTATATGTACCTGTTATTGTAAGTGGTGTGGAGAGAAAACAATGGATGAGATGGGTAGATGGTGGCAGTAGAAGGGATATTTGCAATGGGGTTAGGAAGAACAAATGGTGCTCTTTGGCATGATAGAAGGGATTTAACATTCTGGGCATGAGAGAGTATAGAGAACCATTAGGGAAAATGGCCTAGAGATTTTGGGTTCGAAGAGAATGACAAACAGGAAAAAAAATCCTGAAGTGCAGGATTTTTTTGAATTCACAGAAGCGCATTAAATGAAAAAAAAATTTTAAAGGATGGTGTAGTGAGAACCATGATAGAGGCAGGCAAAGCAACTTGAAAGGACTGAAAAATACAAAGTTTCAACTAGTTGTGAAATGGGTCTGTGTCTGAGGAGCTGGCAAGGGGTGGTGAGCACAACTGGAGAGCAGAGCAGAGAATTTAATTCAAGAGCACCAAGGAAAAGCTTGGTCAATTGCCAAAGGAGCTTGTAGAAAGCACAGCTATGGAGGAGATGTAAAATAGCCCGTGGCTGTGATCATCACATGAGCTATGGTTCATTTTTTCTACCGAGCATGTAACACTGCATCTTCTGACTTAAACCTATTTCAGTTTGTGTATAGCTATGACAGATCTGGGGGAAAGTGTAAAGGCTGGCCTCTTTTAGGGTTAATATTGTTTGTCCTTTGGGGTCAGGCGATTCTTTTGTTCCGTTGGATATCAGGTCACCATTTGTACCAAGATCTGCTTTGCCCATAGATTATTGCTCTACTTTCTTGAATAAACACGAGTTTATAAAATACCAGAGTTCTATGTCCTAAAAAAGGTCTGTGACGCGCTGGACAAGTACCGGCTGAAGCATCTTCTGTGTTGGCAGATTTTGATTTTATCCCTCAGCTCTTTCCAGTGCGAGGGCCATTGAGATGAAGCAAGCAGCATTAGCTTGCATGTTACAGCTTCCCGTGAAGGACGCTTTCATTGGTAGGCATACTCCGTGCAGCATCCACCATTGATGTAATTAACAAAGTATCTTCGCATGTTAATGACTCTCCAAGCTCATTTCATGGCACAACTCATTTGACAGCTGTCTAAATGACAACAATGTGTGTTAATACTGTATTTTCTTAATGCTGGAATTAAAGTTTGTCTTTCAGACCGAAGTTACTATCTCAATCTGTACCTCGCAACACTAACTTTGACACTGATAGTCCGATAAATTGCTCAAAACAATTTCAACCAGTCAGAACAGATACGATTTTCTTCACTTTGGATGAATATCAAAAGTGTTTAGATCCCCATCCAACTGCTTCATCTTGCCAGATATTGCTTGATAACACAATGTCATTTTGTAGTGACAGACCGTAATTTTGTTCGTATTCCAAACATTGACCTTTATAGGATATTGAAGCAATGTTTGAATGCTGAAGTTCATTTCACAACTTACAATCTAAAATAGTATCATAAACTCCCATCACAGAGAATATCCTAGTGAAGGGTTATTTAAGGAACAGTTTCAGAAAATATGGTGCGATATCACACTTTTTAGAACCAAGTTGTAGCTTAGATACATTCTGACAAAAGAGTCAATCACAAACAGAGGCTGAAAATCCACGGAAGCAATGGAACAAACCACTTGGGATACAGGTTTCGGTATCAGCTAGTGATAATTCCCAAGGAAAAAGATTTTGTACAATTGCGGTTTTCTAGGATTCTGAAATGAATCAGCAGAACTAAAGATCATTAAAATATCAATACCAAAAGTCAGCTTTCAATAATATAGCCTATACTTGACAAACATGAAATCCCTGATATCCTGTCGGGGTATTTTAATTCCAGTCCTTTTTTGTTAACCAAAATACTTTCTCTTAATGAATCAAAGTAAAAATGCTCACGAAACTCTTGCAAACTTTTGATAATATTAAATCATTCCATATTGTGCATAGTTTGAAAAATAATTTTAGGGTTTTTTTATTTTTCTTTTTACTGTCTTTTTTCTCTTTTAGTTTCGACTGACACTGTAGAAACCTTCCAGAGCACAAGTTTGTGCTGATGACAAGAGAAAGTCTATACAGGAAATTTTTTGAGCCCTCTAAATACAGATGACAGGATTTCAAACTGCTTGACCACTTGACTTTTCAGGGATTTGAAGGGGATTGGCCTTACATGGAGGGGGGGGGAAGTTAAAGGCAGCTGAGTCAGAATCATGCTGATTTATTTTAAGAGTCCTTTTTTCCTTTCCTTCCCAATCTTTTGTCTAAGACACTTGATCCCATTTATTTCATTTTCTACATAGAGAAGACAGCTGATGCCTTAAGTGCTGGTAAAAAAAAGAAGCAGACACAGTAGTATAGGAAAAGGGTATTACTTTGGTTTAATAAGATCCTGGTGTACACCTCCCTTGGAGCCCCCCCATTGGTGAGCGAGTCCCGGGCGTACTTTTGTATACAACTTTTATAGACTTTACAAATTAGCATATCTACTTAAAATCTTTTAATGAGTAACTTAACAAGTGAGGTAACTATCTCTCTGTTTTCTCTTTTAAATGAAACTACGGCCTAGCTCAAAAACATGTTCTA
>VYZT01041090.1:0-15020 GCA_013400735.1 Pomatostomus ruficeps
CGGTTGTGACTGGTGCATGGAATCCAGATGGAGGCCAGTCACTGATGCTGCAGCCTCAGAGGTCAGCACTTGCATCAGGACTGTCTAACATCTTCACTAATGACCTGGGTGACAGGACAGAACGCACCCTCAGAAGCTTTGCAGATGATAAACTGGCAGGAGGTGTTGACACACGGGACCACAGTGCTGCCACTCAGAGGTGCCTTGACATGGTGAAGAAGTTGGTCAATGAGAATCACATCAAGTTCAACAAAGGGACAGGGAAAGTCCTGCACCTAGAGAAGAACAGACCCTTGCACCACCATGACCGGGGCATGATTGGCTACAAAGTACCTTAACAAGGATGGACCCTTAGGCTTCCCAGTTGTGAGACAACAAATTGACCATGAACCAGCAACAGGTCCTGGCTGCAAGGAAGGCCAGCAGCATGCTGGGCTGAGTTAGGAAGACATTTACCAGCAGGTCAAGGGAGATGATTATTCCCATATGCTCAGCACTGGGGACACGCCTGGAGTGCTGTGCTCACTGTGGAGCTCCCCAGTAGGGACAGGGGATGGAAGGAACAGACACCAGCAGACTAGGCACATCCAGAAAATGGCCACATAGATGGTCACAGGACTGGAGCACTTGTTATCCAAGGAAAAGCTGAGAGAGGTGGGTGGGACTGTTGAGCCTAAAGAAGAGGAGGCTCACAGGGGATCTTATCCATGTATATAAATATATGTAGAAGCAAGTACAGATGACAGATCCAGGTTTTGTTGCAGTGAAAGGACAAGACAGCTGGCACTAACTGCAATACTGTATGTTCCATCTAGCCACTTTAAAAAAAATAAAAAAATAATCACCTTTTCACTGTAAGGTTGATCAAACTCTGCAAAAGGCTGAGTAAAGAAGTTTTGAACTCTTCATCCTTGGAGTTCTGCTTAACCTGACTGGACATGATCCTAAGCAGCCCACTGTAGCTGACCATGGTTTGAGCAGGGAGATCCTTTCCAACCTCAACTACTCTGGGTTTCTGTGAATAATTCAATAGGTATGTATCAAAAGGATGACTATTTGCACTATGATATCCAACACAGGGTCCAGCCATGAATGCAAGTTGAACATTAACACATATATTTTGGGGGCAGGGGAGGTGAAACAGGGGAAAAAATAGAAGTCTCTCTCTTGAAGACATTGCTCAGCTTCTCTTCAAAAAATTATAAATTTTAATAAATCAGTTCTCTGCTCTGATAACCTCACAGGATGTCGAACAGGCAACAAATTATATTTCCTCAGCATCCTTTAGGGTATGAAGACATACTTCAGTTTATTAACAATATGGATTCAACTTTAGCATTCCCCAGACAGTCAGGAATCTGGAAATTGCTTTGCATATTCTAGACAGGTATCCTGCTGCATCAAAAAGCAACCCATTCTAACCATAAGACTACCTCCGTGTAATGCCTCCTACACAAGTACTCACTTTTATATAATAGTAACAAATATATGTGTGTTTTTAATATACATAGTCTCACTCATTTGATGTGCCATCCTCAATTCTTTTGGTAGGCAAATAGAAGAACAAAGAGTAGAAGAGCATGAAGGCAAAGCAGGACAAAAATCAGGTTTTGCATATCAGTGAAAAAGAAAGGGAATAGTAGTGAGCACAGAACCTAGACCTGCTGGGATAACAGAAAACAGCCAGGAAAAATACAACTGAAAGAAACCCATCTCACATGAATTATGCAGAAAGGCCTACATACATACTACATGAAAATACACCTTATAAGCCTGGATGTCCCAAAGTGCTGGTGTTCTAGGGACTCAAATTCAGCCTGTAGAACTGAGGAACCACAAAATCCCATGATTAGAGAGGGAAGCAGGGAGAGGGGGTGGAAAAAAAAAGGCAAAAAGCCCAACAAGATAAAGGTTGAGCTAGAAATAACCACCTAAAGGCACTGAACAAGAACCTGAGATAGGAGAGCTCAGCTTCATGAGAAATGCTGGATTGACATGAGGATGAAAGGAAAATGAACAAAAGTTCCAATAGCTGAATGGTCCTCAGATGTCATCTCTGCCCAAAAAATCAGCCATTAAATGTCATTTTGACACTCTGTTCAAATCTAGAATGTTGTATAACACATTAGCTTCAGCCTACTGAATATTAATTTAAACTGGAGCCCATGTTTTGGCATTTCAGATTGACACAGCACGCCCTGTCTCTCTGTTTTACTCTCACATGTGCAATAGCAACACCAACCTTTCAACGATACACCAAAATAACAGATGGCACAGGCAAAAGAAGCCAAAAATGCAGCATGGGACCTTACTCTGACTAGCTCATGGTGTCAAGAGATGGAGTAGTGTAAGTACATCATTGATGAAAAAATATTTGGTTGCATGAGCCAGGAAACTTGATGATTTAGTAGAAAACTGTGACTAATCCATTGTCCTTCGAGCCTTTGCTAGGCTACCACTATTCTTTAGATACTCAAGACACCTTGACTGTCACTCTCCACTCCCACCACTTCTTAATCTTGATGTGTAACAGCCTCCAGAAAGCTGCCAAGAATTGCACCAGTCTCTGCAATAGCGTTGTTTGCCCAGAGCTTCCATTGATAAAATATTCCCAATTGCAAAGAACTGACAATCATGTGGGCAAAACGACAGCTCTGATTTCTAGTTTTCTGCTCAGATGCATCTGTGGTTTGGCTGGAAGAGCTTGCAAAAGAACGTGAATTGAAAGGTAAAAGTGCTTTAAATTAAAATGTTATGCTAGAAACAGAACAAGTTCCCTGGATACTTCGTTATTTAGCCATTTATACCATATCTAACAAAAAACTATGTAAATGTCTTGCACATTTCATAGCCTCTCTCTTTTGGCTCCAGTAGTAATAGAGGGACGATGTTTCAACTCAGCTGCTGGAGATCAGGAACACCCCATTTCTGTGCAGCATTACCTTGGTGCTATCCCTACCAGAACCACAGAAAAAAATCTCATTGTTTTCACATGACACAACATACTGGCTCAGCACTCCAACCACATGTATATTTCCTAAAAAGCAACACAGCATTCAAAAGAATGAATTTAAATTATTTAGAATATAAAGAGATAGAAAGGATGAGGGCAAAGTTTCTCAGTCTTCTCAGACAGCTGAGCCTACTTTGTCAAGCAGACTAGTGTAAAGACTGTCTTAACTCTAACAGTAAAGCTAAGAGCAAAAGTTACAGCCATGAAAACACTCCTACACGTGAAAATTTATCTGCATGTTTCAAGAAACTATGGAAAATTTGACCTTTAGAAGCAATGAAACAAGGGCAAGATTTTCTTTGTACTGTGCTGAAATCAAATTTTCAATGCTTTGAGAACCTCAAATGTCTTTTGAAATCTACTGCTTCTCATTAATAACAGCAAACTGATAACTGAGAGATAGCATGCTTTGATATAATGCCTAAGAACCAAGGGAACTGGGTTCAATTCTCAGTTTAGCCACACTCAGTAGCCTTCCATCTGGCAAAGTCTCTCAGCATACCTGCACTTCAATTCTTCATCCTGGAAACAAATACAGTATTTTACTTTGCTGCATGTGTCATCCATTGACAACATTGCCATTTTTAGACCAAGATGAGTAATGTACTTAGAAAAAAGACTGAAAAGCTTTGACTACCTGAATATCATTTCTCTATGATATTCACACTGGGACTTAATTTACTCCTAGATTTTGCATTTATTAATTTCCAATATTTATGCCATTGAATTCTATGGGCAGAAATGGTCAGAGAACATTTCCCATGTAATTCACTGCAGAAGTTCTTCCAATACCCATAGTTCACAAACTGTATTCCCCTCTAGTCATTAACTCTTTTCACATTTCTGATCCAGAAGCCATATACAGATTAGTAAAGCAAATATGTAATTAGCAAATAAACAATGAGTAAATGGCAAAGATCTGCATATATAGATTACAAATACAGTGAGATGAATCCACATCAAGTTTGTCATTATGATTAATTTTCACTGTTTCCCACTCTGTCTGGATGATGGTCACCACTGAGAAAATTTGTTGTCTCTGATATAAACACAGCTCACCTGCACCCCTATTCCTCATTAATGGAAAAACACTGATAAATTGGAGGGACATCAAGTATGAATTACAGAAATTATTAAGAGATTGGAGGGACTGATTTGTAAGTAAATATTGACTGCAAAAAAAGTTACTTGGTCTACCGAAGATTAAGGGGACACACACACACACACACACACAAACATGATTCGGATCACAAGCATCTGATGGGTATAAACATCAGGAAAGCAGAAGAAGTATTTACTTCAGTTAGAGTAACAAGGACTAAAGAGATTAAACAGAGACCATTTAGCCCAAGCATCAGGGAGAAGCTTTCAGAGTGAGAACTGAGTGGCTGTTGGAAGGCCATGGTAGGTGCAACTCTTGATGACTCACACAGCGAGGAGGAGGCTGCGCTCAGAGAAGACCCCACACCATAGCAGGATACACAGCACTTTGCTCCGTCTGGTCTGGTCTATACTAGGCAAGCTCAAACACTCAACACGGGCACTCGAAGCAACCATTATAACAATGCTACAGTGTTTTATTTTTTGCCCTGTCACTCCTACATTTTTCCCCTGCGAGCTACCCACAGAGAAGTAAACCTCATCATGTGAGGTGTTTAGAAACAGATTGGACAAGCATTAGAAGCTGTACTACAGGGGACTGGCCTCAGGGGACAGATTAAATGACCTCATGCAATTTTTCTTCTTCTCTCTAATTTATGCAGTCTGAGGAATACTCATCTCTTACTGAAGGTTCATCAAGGGTGCAATGATTGCAATAATCATGATTTGATACAACAGTTGTCTTCTAAATTAGATGGCTAATACAGTCTTTGTCTCATTTCTGCCTTCCTCCCCCCAACTCTAATTAACTTCTCTGTGCAGTGGTTCAGGAATGCATGTAATCCCTCCTGGAAGGGTTTTTTCCTAATCCTCCATGACAGGACTCACAGCATGCTGATATGTACTCCAAAGACAGATGCTTTGGTGCAACTAGAGAAGCATGCAGGAGACGTGCTGTGAAATCCTACCACATTCTGCTCTGCAGTGATGAGCCATGAGGAGCTTGAGGATCATCATTTTTTTTGTTTGCTTTTCTTCTTTGGTTCTGGGGGTGGGGGGCTGTTTGTTTTTTACATTAGCATCCAATTGACTTCTGAGATCATTAAAGAAACAAGTCAGGAACTGTCCAGTTGTGTGGGATTAACATCAGGCAGGTGGAGAACACTAAAGACATAACCCTTATGTTTTAGGGATCATAAACTGATCTGCCATCCTGGCGTCACTGAACACCTGAGCCATGTGAGGAATCCCAGTGACATCAGTCACAGAAATGAGGCTTTCAGAAAAGCTGTAGCAGTAGCATGAAACAGCATAGAAACTAATCTGAACTCCAGTCTGGATGCTAACAGCTAAATTCACTCATAATTATTTCCTTCAAGGATTTTGAGTGAAAGGGAACTAATGCAAGTTTAAAATAATCCAAAAGAGTCACACTAGAGTACCCCAACAGGTTGATAAAAAATATTTAAGTCTGAGTGGAAGGAAACTACCTTCAGACTCAAAGGGAGTGTCACAGAGGAATCACAGGAAAAAAAATCTAAATTAAACTATTGAAAATGACTCTGAAGATGATCAAGAGTCTGTTTTAAAACAATGTGATAAGGTAAACGGAAGAGAGACTTAAAGATGACTGTTAATGTAAATGTCTAAAAAGTTGCATTATAAATGTTAACTGAAAACAAACCACAATTTTCCACGAAAAACAAATTAAAAAAAGTTCACAAATAAACTGGGAGTAAGAGAGTAGCAGGATGGAGCCTAACTCAGGTATCGCTAACTTTGAGCGCTAACTCAGGTATCAAAGAATACCAGTAATGAATTAAGTCTGTAGGTGAACAAATAAAAATTCCACCATCCAGTAAGTTTCAGGAATCCAAAAAACATTGCTTATAAGTGACAAGGGAAATTGTAAAACATACTGGAACAAGTGTTGTTGAAAAAATGAAAATCAAAAATAAGAGAGCATATTTCCACAGTTTATTCAGATTCTTGACTAAACACTGAGAATCCCCAGTTCTAGATTTAACATTGTGCTCTGGAATAATAATGGATTGGGGATATTTTGAACACTGGTCTGGAAATGGGTGAGTTGTCAAGTTTTGGACAATTGTCCAAATGTTCCATATGAGCTACATCAGAACAGTTCCGTCACTATTTAAATAAAAATCATATAAAAATTTAATCTAAAGTTGTGAATATTCAAATTATGCCACATACATAACTGCTGTCATCCTTATCTTAACTTGTAGAAACACCACTCCTAGAAATTATTATAGCAAAGAGGAGTGTGTAGAAACATGCTTTCAATTGACAGGACTCTAAATGAATGATCTCAGGAAAGGCGTTCGACTTTCTCTTTTGCCCAGGAAAGAACTGGATGAAAAGAAAACAGCTAAATATACACACCACACCAAGCCAAATTTCCTGACATCAGAGCCAAACATGATGACTGATTGCATTAATCAATTCAAGGAATTTAGAATTTGGAATTCCTTCACAGTGACCTCACAGTGACTCTCACCATGTCTGAAACATGACAGCAGCTTCCTGGGAGGTGCTCAAAGGGTTCAGTGTAGAAGACAGACAGCGATAAGAGGGTTCAGGTGCAGAAGAAAGCTGTGATACAACCTGACTGGTTTTGGTTTGGTATAAAAGAAGAACTATTTTAATATAAAATTTCACAATTGAATTAGTATCTGGTCATTAGACTATTTAACAAAGCAATCCATCATATAGATTTGAAAAGAGTGTCAAGGTAACTATTAAAAACGTACTGTTGAACTGCTATAGATAAATATAATATACATTTATAAAAATGGCTGCCAATGACATCAGCCAGCCATTCTCATTTATACTCTACTGCTGTCTGTTGCAAAAGCAAAATTTCTCCAGAAGATGATGCTGAGCTCTGCCATCAGTGGTTCAAAGGAGGGTCTTACTCTCAGCACCAAAAGAACCTAATTTAATTGAGTTTCACTTACAAAAAGGATATCTATTCCATGACCACAATTACATTTTTTACTTTTCCATTTGCCCAGCTCTCCACACCTTCTACTCTATCTAGAGAAATAAAAATCATAAAAGGAAAATGACTGATATAAACATGTCAGCTTCACATGTTTTAGCATGAAAAATAGTGAAACCATTACAGACTTAATATAGACAAACACAAAGCATGTAACAAAAAAAATTAATTCCACTAAATTTCCAAATATAGTTTTTCTTAAAGATGACAGATAAATATAAAAATAACACCAAATAAGAGACATCATACTTGAATAGTCAAAAATACCCTGCTTTAATAAGGATTCATTACAAGTAGCCAGCAAACAGATAAACAAACCATAAAGCATATACATGCAGAAAAAGTGTTTTAAGTAACAGAAGTGGAAAAAGAAAATGAAAAAGAATAGAATGCTTCATATGAGACTAAGGAATAGTAACTATATACTGTACAGCAACCAAAATTCTTTTTAAAACACACCTAAATCCCCTCCCAAAACTCCACTCTTAGAAGATAAGACAGAGAAAGAAATTAAACTGTCAGGCACTTTAAGACTGTAAGGTATGATTATCCTAATCAACTTAATACCCAAAACTAAGGAGTGTAAAAGAAAGCAGTCATTAAATTCCCCTTCAAAAAGGCCACGACAACATAAATGTGTGATTTAATAGTCAGATAAAGATACAATAGCCATTGCATGGATGGGGAAAAATCCCATGACTCCTGGGTTACTCTGGATTTGCACTAGATGAAGCTTAGATTAGAATCTACCCTTCAGTATACTGGCTGTTCAGGCATAAATCTACATTAACTGAAAAATATTTATCTTCAGGAAACCACGGAGCAGCCCTTAGAACCATGGATGTATTTTTAAAGCCCTGTGCAGGATATGAGCAACATTGCTTCCTTTCATGATCTGCCACATTGGTCTCCTCTGCAGAGTTACTGTAAAAACACTGATGTGAGGTTTCATAGTTCATGTCTTTCAGTAACTTGAGACCAAGTATAATGAATTTATAAAGAGAGGAAAAATATTTCTTCTCCTAGACACCAACTCTGAAAACTCATCCCAGGCTGAGTTTGCTCCTCTAAGCCCCTAACCCCTCCTAATTACTGATAATTACAAATCAAGGTCCCGCCGAGCAAGCCAAGTCTCTAAGGGAAACTCCAATACATTCCTGCTGTCCCCTCTGGGCTTACGCAGGTGAAAAAGATCCCCACCAGGAACATACTGCACAATTCAGCAGAGGCACATGAGGAACCCAGTCTAGCTACCACCTCCCCTCTACCCCACTGGCTTGGATTTGAAATACTTGAATGAATGCCACTGAAAAACAATTGCTTTACTTGCCAGTTGGAGTAGAAAACCAGACTAACTTTCCCAAGAGCTTTTGGTCTATTTTGATGACACTGAAATTGAGTAAAGAAGAATGTTTTACTGAGTTTTCAGATGAGAGAGAAGGATATTCTTTGCTGCTAGCAAATTGTGTATTTCTACATGAATCCAGATGAAGCAATATTTCTGTACCTATCTTCACTTATTTCTGTGGTACATGAACTGTCCTGAGACAAAATTTTCCTGAGCAGTACAATTTATAACAAACAGGAAACTTCTCCTTGAAGGAAAAGGAAATCTTAGGGGGAGAAAAAAATCCTCCCTTCATTTTAAATAAAAGGTTGTCCAGCAATAATGCTGTTGAGGGCAGTACATTATGAATATAACTTGACTTATACCTTCTGTTACAAGATAAAAAATTATGAATCAGATGATGAGCTGCAGAGTATAAAAATCTGAAAGTGATTGCTTAGTTTGACACAGTTCTATTCTATCTTAAAACATGTAAAATTCCCTGAGTTCCTGTAGAGGAAAGCTCTTAAAGGATTAAGTAGTAGTGTCAGAGACAATGCTTTTTGTTCAAATTTATTTTCTTTTTAACTTATTTAGCCATTCAAGTTTAACTTTTCAAAAAATAACTCATTATTCCTGGAAAGTACTGTCAATATGACAAATGAGAACAAAAAGATGAGAGCATGGAAAACTAGTATCAAAGTAGATAGCTTGTATAACATGGGCTTTCTCAGTAGTGAGGAAAAATTTTCATGAATCAGAAGTTACTTAAAAACTTTCCTGCTAGCCCCATGACTTAATAATCCTCTTCAGTCTGGCAATTTATTTATAAGAAGAGACAGAGGGCCTTGTCTTATAGCTCTGTCTGATTAGATCCATCGTACAGCTTTTCAGTAGTGTGATATTACAGCTAACACTGATGAGGGAATGAAATACTTTCAAATATCAAAAAGACCTTCAGTCAAACAGGTCTTTAGTTGCATGCTATAAACGAGAACAGCTGATCAATGGAGCATACCAAGTAATTTGTGGCAAGGGGAATGACACAAAATCAGAGACAGAAACTTCAAATAAGAAAGGAAGAGGTGGCTTTCTAGTTTATGAGTGTAAATATTTCTCAGCAGCCAAACACTGTTGTTTCTTATCCAAAATATCTGGAAATGAGATGCAGAAATCAAGAGCTAAGCACAGATTCCCTGGACTAATTATGCCAGACAACCTGACATCCAACCAGACTATAAATTTCACTGCAACAGGGACTGCTACAGAATTTAACAATACAACCTGCTGTTCTTTCACAGACACTAATGTAGGTCTGTATCTAAGGTGGTATTTAAGATGTGCAGACAATTCTGTGTCATTACACAAGATAGTTTAGTAAGATATTCATTACTAGTGGGTCATCATTCACTTTATCAAGGCAAGAAGCCAACATTTCTCAATGTTCCTGGGAGGCTGATGTTTTCTTTCATTAAACAATACATGCTGGTGCAAAGCTGTAAAATAGATGGTTCCTGACCTAACTCTACAGGACAAGGTAACACAAACAAACTTTGGTATTCTTGCCAAGCATAAATATTTTTATTCTTGGGGTTGACTTTGTACAGAATGCTGGTCCTATAATAAATTTAACTTCAGGACATGACTTTTTGAATGAACCCCAAATCTACTGTTTGCCTTGGAAGATGCTAATGAAACCAGTCATCTAAATGGATATGATTCAGAACTGAGACCCAGAAAAAACATTACTTTTGGTTAAAAGCCATGTCATCATTGGGAGTTCCAAACAAATAAACCAAAAACAAGTTGAAAGAAAGATGTCTTACACTATCCAGTGAACTGAACAGTATAAAAATAATCAGCTACCCCATAATGACTGGAACATTGATATTGGTTTCTGTGATCTAGAGTAACATCCATCAGCTCACGTGCAGGTAAAGCAAAAAGTTTTGGCAAGTGTCACTAGCATTATTTTTGCAACAGTTATTAAAGGAAACCCCCTCACATAGAGAACCAAACCAGTCACCTACTGAATGGTCTACTTGACTTCAGTGGAAACCAGGCCTGAGCAAAGACTGCAGGAAGAAACTATACCATGTTACAGCAAAGAGAATGAGCAGAGAAAACAAACAAACATTTCAAAGAACATCAGCAGAGGATTTCCAAAATAATAGAAGGAATTGGAAGTTGGATGTGCAAGTCTCCTTTACTGACTTTGAAATGTTATCCTTTAAGCAAAAAACAGTGACCTAGACAGGGCTCCAAACATGACACAGGTTGATTCTGGAGAAGCTCAGGAACTCAGGATCCACACTAGATGGAAAAGTAACTTTGATTTGACAACTTTTGTGTTTTTCAAGGTGCCAAATTCCTGACTAATTAATCAGAAAATATTATGAGAAACCACTAGCAGAACCTAGTAGTATTTTTTTATTATAGCCTTCTTCACACACCTTTTACATGTACTTGGAGTTTTAAACATTGACATGGCTCCCCTGGGATCCTTAAAAACTGGCAAGAATTTCTCAAACATTAAAAAAGTGGGGAATAGGTAATGCAAAAGATTTCTTGACTGTTTTCCACATCTGGTCTTCTAAATTCTCAAAGACATATAACTGATTGTTTCCAAACTGAATAAAGTAGGACCCACTCTCACATAAATGGCAGGAATTTGCAATATTAATTGTTGGAGCCAGAAAAACTATTCACCGTCTAAAACTTGCAGTTGCACCAATTACTAACAGTAACTGTCCTTAATTAAATTCTGTTCTGTTTATGGTTTACAAAGTAATTTCAACTCTGATGTATATGAAATTTAAGTTACTCGTGATATTTCAAAACAACTTAGTTAATTCACTACATTACAAAATTGATGCATTATTTTTAAATCAAGAAAAGAATCTTAAATTCCCATTAGCAGGGCCTTTTTTATAGCAAGCAGCATAAAGAAACCCTTAAGGTTGTGCACAAGGAACAAAGTAGAAAGGAGACTTCAATCCAGAGACAATCTTGCCTGAAGACAGTAACTGACAGGCCTCGGTCTAGTGCTGCAACTCTGTGACTTCTTGTTTCTCATCGTGCAAGCAGGGAAACCTCTGCTTCTTCCACTGTTGTGGTTTGACCACTGCCTAAGCAAATCTGTCTAACGTGAAACAATCATACTCAAATTACAGCCTGAAGAAGATTACACTTATCTGTCCTAGTGATAAATACAACAGGATCCAAAGAATATTTAGGACAGAAATTTGATGCAGGATACAAAGCAGTTCTTTCCTACATCAGTATACCAAATCAAATTCACTACATTACTGATAAAGATTCATCATCATCTAAATGGCTTTTCAATGCTTTCCTTGAAATGCATCCATATTCTTGCACACAAAATTCAGCAATTCACAACCAGACCCTGTTAAAAGAAGATTTCAACTAGACAGGAAAATGGCTTTTCAGATGACAAATACAATTTTGTCAACAACAAAACATTCTGAAATATTGATTTCTATGATGGAATATTTCATTTAACTTCTTAGGTTTGTCTGTTAGGCGGTATTTCATTCTGACTTTTAATTTTGTATTACATTTTATTAAAATATCGGCACATATAATCTTATGTGATGCTAAAGTGTTCCAAGATAAAAGCATTCTGACATCTCTAAAATGAAATGTTCCTGACTTTTCATGCCATGTTTATTTTTATACCAAATGAGAGAAGAAAAAAATGTTTTTTCAAAACATTATAGCTACCTTCAGGGACAGCAAACTTATTTGTCAGCTAGATGCATCCACAAAGAGTGGTTTCACTGCCTTAACTTGCTACATCCTGTTGCATGGGCATCCATAGACAAAACACAGCACTATCTCCACACCCTAATGATAAAATCCAGAATCAGAACTGGAAATGAACTTACATTCTACTTCTACTTTTTTCCAGGGACGGTCTGAGGTATTAAAAACATTTAGGTCATTTGGGTCTGTTCTGTGCCTAGAGGATTTTGGTCTTGAGCACCTTTCTCCAGAACAAAATTTATACTAAGAGCATAAGAGAAGAAAGGGGCTTGCAGGCAGAATGTGTTGCAAGCCAGCAGTTTGAAAATAGCACATTGAAATTTTGTCAGGTGAGGAAATTAAGGGCCTTCTCTATGTTTTTGTTGAAGCCAGCACCCAGTGAGTTCAGTGGATAAGACAAGTGCAGAATTTCACAAATACATTTGAATGAGGTGCAGTGGTACATGTGGTGAATATCATTTGTAAAGGAACTGAAATTAGGGAGCACCAGAGGGGAAAAAAAGAGCCACACTAAGAGACTTAGAACTTCTCCACCTCACTATTATTTCATAGTCTTATGAAACCAAGACTCCTCATAAAGGAAATACGCGGGTAACACACTCTCGTGAGCAGGCTGATAAATGACTGTTTCAGATGGCTGAACTGCTCACTATCACTGGCATGTTCAATTTCAAAGTCAAGAGAAAATGAGCTTTTCCCAAAACTGTTATTGAGAAGCTCCTGCATGGAAATGTGTATTCAGATATTGTGGCAGACTACTTTCACAAAAAGGAAACAACATGGTCCTGTTGCCAGCAAAAACGTGTTTTATGAAAATAGAAATTCCATTTCAATGCCGCCAGCTACAGTGTATTGATGGCATTGATGACAGCCCTTTTGAGCCCCAAGTCACTGAATCTCCTTCCTGGGAACACAGTGGCACAGGCTGTGAGAGACAGCAGGAGTGTTACTGGGTACTGAAGGAACCCCCTCACTTTCATAGCCAGTCAGCTAACCAACCAAGCAGTCTCAAGGACAAACAAATCCTTCCTCCAAAGTGCCACATCACACTCCTTTGTGTAGCTGCTGCTCTCCATTACTACACACCTTAAGCAAGGAAGCTTTTAGCAGCTGTTGACCTGATAAAGTGGCCACGTTTTGATACAGAGCTCTTTACAAAGCAAAAGGAGGATGCAAAGGATAAGAGTCACCTACACTAACTAGTCAAAGAGAAGCAACTGAAAAACTGCAGGCAACTGAAACAGCTGCATTAACCCAAGTACATTATTTTGTATGTGCAAGTTCCTCATGTTAAACTCAGTAAATTGCTGCTGCTTCTCCTTAAGGCTCATGTGTCATTACTGGTGAACCCCATTATTTTCCTTTTGCTCCAAATTTTGTCACACACAGAGGAAGCATTTTGCCCAATGGACTTTGTAGGATGTACCTGCTTAGATACTTAGACAAGCAGCACATTAGGCATCAATGACTTCACCTTAAGCCAACGACTCTGAGGTGCAGTCAACAGCTTTTTTTTATTATTATTAGGACAATTTAAAAATCCAGCCAGTTGCCTTTCCATGAACTAGCAGGTGATTGAAGCCACGTGCAAGGTTAAGACCTCGTGAAGAGTTAGAGGAAACTATTCCACATGGTGGCAGCAGTGGTCTAAAATACAGTGAAGTTCCATGTTCCAAAACAGTCACATCTGCTTCAAATTCATCATATAGAAAGAGAAGTCTTCCTTTCCTTGATAACTGCCTATACTTTAGTCTCTTTTAAACACTAATAAAGTTGGTGTCTCTCTGCTCTTTTTCCATGTGATTTTGAACTTCGTTATAGGATTGAAAACAACTTCAAGAAAAAAGTCAAACCAGTTTCTTTCTTTCTTCATGTGGTTGGCATAAATACAAAAAAGTAAGCTAAACAATAGTCTGAGAAGGAAATTACTGTCATCCAGCATACCCACTGCGTTCCTCCACCAAACTTTCACAAGAATAATATGGAAAAAAGGTCACTTTCTATGGTGGGTTGACCTTGGTGGTCACCTGGCATCCAGCCAAAGCTGCTGTATCACTACCCCTCTTCAGCTGGACAGAGGAGAGAAAATATAACAAAAGGGTCAAGACAAAGACAGGGAGAGATCACTCAGCCATTAATGGCACAGGCAAAACAGACTCAATTTGTCAAATAATGAATTTAATTTATTGCAAATCAAATTAGAGTGGGATGAAAAGTAAAATAATATTAAACACACCTTCTCCTCCACCGTCTCCTTCTTCTCAGGTTTAATTTTACTCCCAGTTTCTCTCCACACACACACACACACCCCCCTCCACACCCTTCCTCCCAGTAGCACACGGAAACAGGAATGGGGCTTGCAGTCACAGCCTTCCACAGAGTGCAGTCCTTCAGGAACAGAGGGGTTCCCTGTGGGGTCACCAGTCCTGCCAGCGAAGCTGCTTCAGCGTGGGCTCCTTCCCCATGGGTCCACAGGCCCTGCCGGAGCCTGCTCCAGCACAGGCTTCCCTCCGGGCCACAGCCTCCTTTGGACACATCCACCTGCTCCAGTGTGGGGTTCTCCACGGGCTGCAGGTGGATGTCTGCTCCACCATGGACCTCCACAGGCTGTGGGGGGACAGCTGCCTCATCATGGACCTCACCAGGGGCTGCAGGGGAATCTCTGCCCCAGCAGCTAGAGCACCTCCTGCCCTCCTTGTGCATGGACCCTCGTGTCTACAGCGTTGTTCTTCTCACATCTCCTTGCTCCTCTCGCTGCCTGCAACTGC